>CAUDMG010002538.1:9027978-9040478 GCA_958450375.1 Homarus gammarus
CGCTGGCGTGAAATTTGAATCCGAATCTTTAATTTGAAATTTTAGCGAATCACCTAGAGATTAGATACACCAGTTTCTTTTTTTTTAACCACGCTAATGCTATACTATACCTAGGTAATGTTAGGTTAGGTCAGGTTAGGTTAGGTTAGGTCAGGTTAGGTCAGGTCATCGTTGTTTAATCTAGCTGTGATATAACCCGGGATACTAAACCTCATTTAATAACACTTTAAACACTAATCACGTTCATTGTTTAGTTACATCTGACCAATAAACTTTTGATAAGAGACTGCAAAGGTGTTTTAATTAACCTAAGATTCACCTGACTGAAGTACAAACAAATAAGGAATTCAGTGTTGAGGTAGAATGTTAGCTTCTCGTGCCGCTGCTCTCAAGTGCTGGTCTTGTGAGCAACACTACTAATACAGTACACCTATCCTAACCACACCTAACCTAACCAACCCCAACCTAACCTAACCTCTTATCACCAAGGTCCATTAAGACTTGGACCCAATTAACCTGTTACCGCTCCTCCATCAACACCTCAACCACCCCGGTGTCGTGGTCAGGTTATGTACAGTACACCGCCACCATCTGACCAAAGGGAGAATTCCTCAATAACTACAGAGGCAACATCTGTCTTCTAAATCACAAACTTGTATTCTACCTGGTGCGTCCGGCCATAAAAGGTGCGTCAGGTGGGCACTGTTCTTCAAGCATCACGTCTGCCCAATTAAGCGCTGCTAAATCTGTGTTCGATGAAGCACTAACGTGTGTCCAGTGAACACTAATGTCTTACTTAATGGAGTGTGATGTGTGACAATCAACACCACATGTGATGTAATAAATCCAAATCTATGTAAAAAATTACGTTTTATTTGAGATTACAAAATATAATTCCCCCTTTAATAGAGCTAAAATTTTACCCGATTAAAAACACTGTCTGCCCACAACACGTATACCAGACCCTAAACATCAGAGAATCTGTATTAACTTGTGTATGTGCCCTAAACAGAGCTCTTTCTCACAGCACCAGTCAATATCTTCCCTGATATAAACTTTCACCGCCCCTGGCTACGGAACTTTAAGGCTGTCCTCCGCCGCCGTCACTCCCGACTCTTGACAATATGCCCACGTTTTTAAAATGTAGTATTTTATTGGATAACTCCTGTAATATCCCAGAGATTTGAGAGTATCTGTTATGGGTGGTTATCGAGCAAGAGACACTTAAACCTTTTGCAACAACTCCGACAAGCTTTAAAAATTACACGCCAAACCTTCCTCTGGCTGCATCAAGACAATTTATCCCCGGCATCATGGCGGGAGCTGGGCCGTGACGTCTCTCAAGGCGTCAAGACCAGCTGATAGTCTACCTCGTAACGTCCCAGGAGTGGCTGATACTTTAAAGCAACTTAGTATTCAGGCGTGGCAGTAATGTTCCTTGGCAGGCAAGCCGCGCGCCCTCCAGTGCCGCCACACTGCCACAATGTTGATGACGAGCCTCCCCCAGCCGCCGCCAAGCACCAGGCGCAGGAATGAACGGATTTGCTGCATTAAACGAGCTCGGAGATGCAATTTCCTGAAAATAACCGGCGTTTCCCGATGACTGAACAAGATGAAACCCAATCACATAAAATTGTCGGCACTGCCCACTGGGAGACTACAGCCACTGGTGACGTCTCAGTTGAGTGGTCATCTCACTCAAGTGTCCGGAGTGTGTGACGGACGATACGGAACTTTTAAGTATATTCTTTTCTCTGTCTCTTTCTATCTGTCCTATCCCATCAATCCTACACTCAAAATAAAGACAGATGATCAGTAATCCAGCCTTAAACTGTATTAACACCTATAATAAGACTAAAGAACAAAATCCCTCTCACATCGAACGACAGTAAGTCTTATTCTGAAATGTCCGCGAGAGACACAGACAGACTGATGGTTCGTCCTTCAGTACAGAGTGTGTTGTCTCTCTCCTCCACCCACACACACACTCACGCCACCAACACGGGCAGGGAGGAATGAGGAGATGAGTGGGGGAGGGGAGGACTTTAGTGATGAGTGGGACGTGTGGCGCCTCAACAGTGTGTATGCTGGGTGTGTGTGGCCGTGTCAAGGATCGCCTCCCTCCTGCCTCGCACACACAACACGCCTAATGTAAAGAGCCGACCCCCCCCCCCCCCACCACGTCCGACACCACCTACATCCACCCATCATTCTCCCCACCAAGTCAACCATCCACCCACCACCAGTCTCCCCACGTTCACCCACCCTTCACCCCCCTCCAGAGTGCCGTAATTGTCACCCCTAGTCACCCAACAGGCCATTGCCACCACCAGGTAATGTCAGACAGGTGTGCATGATAATGTACCGCAGCGACATGCAGGTAATAAGGGCGAGAGTGTACACCTGCATTTTCATCACCTCTCCTCGACATGTACACCACCTGGCCCCGTCATGTACACCACCTGGCCCCGTCATGTACACCACCTAGCCCCGTCGAGTGCACTACATCGGTAACTGCCTCTCAACCGGACCAAATGTGTGTGTGTGTGTGTATAAATGTGTCCCACCTACATATGTGGGGAGGCTTGGGTATATAACCGACAAAAATAACATTACATATACAACGACTCCAACACACACACACACACACACACACCAGTAGAGTGTTACCCGCTTATAACTCCTCGGTATAATTCCTCCTCTTTTAAGCTTCCCGTTTACGGCTTTCACGCCCTTTATAAACGTAACCTATAACGCCCTTTCGCGAACAATCCACTTTTAGTTTGGCGATCTTTTTGGCGATCTTTTTGGCGATCTTTTTGGCGTCGTTTTTGGTAACATTTTTAGCGACCATTTTTGTGACCTCTTACCTGGGTCCACGGGGAAATCAAGTCATAAGAGAAGAATATTAATGCCAGAATATTGTAAACTCTGAAGAAAATATAACAAAATCACATAATACTTTCTTAAAAATCACATAATACTTTCTTTACATATAATATTATACTCAAAATCCCTTAAATACTCAAGTAAAATAACAAAACATCATCGTACAATACAGTAATAGTGACGATATCTCATTTCTCCGTCCCTAATTAGAGTTCACCTGGCCTCCACACCTGTAATGCTATATACGTATCTCTATTTATAACACTATCTCTACCTACCATTACCTCTAATTTGATTTATTACAAGACGATATTCATTTCTTATTATAATCCCCTCAATTACAATATTCTTGGTGGTATCTTCACTCCAAGACAAGACTCCTGGTAATTTTTTCTTCATTACACCATCGAGGAGAGACTCAGGCTAGGAGCAACAACATTAATACCATAGTTATGTTGTTGCTGACGATTTATGATGACTATGGGTGGGAAACATATGAAGTGCATTGGAATAAGTGTGTGTGCGTGTGTGTGTGTGTGTGTGTGTGTGTGTGTGTGTGTGTGTGTAAAAGTTGTAATGAGAAGGCATAAACTATGACCAATAAATAATAAAGCATTAAACTAATCTATACAAGGTTCTTAACAGTGTACCTGGCTTCAGTACCTGGCTTCAATACCTAGCTTCAATTCCTGGCTTCAGTACTTGGCTTCAGTACTTGGCTTCAATTCCTGGCTTCAGTACTTGGCTTCAATACCTGGCTTCAGTACCTGGCTTCAGTACTTGACTTCAATACCTGGCTTCAGTAATTGGCTTCAATACTTGGCTTCAGTACTTGGCTTCAGTACCTGGCTTCAGTACTTGGCTTCAATACTTGGCTTCAATACCTGACTTCAGTACCCAACCTCAATACCTAGCCTCACTACCTGCCTTCAATACTTGACTTCAATACCAGGCCTCAACACCTGGACTCAATACCAGGCCTCAGCACCTGGCCTCAATGCCTGGCCTCAGCACCTGGCCTCAATACCTGGCCTCAACACCTGGACTCAACACCTGGACTCAATACCAGGCCTCAGCACCTGGCCTCAATACCTGGCCTCAGCACCTGGCCTCAATACCAGGCCTCAACACCTGGACTCAATACCAGGCCTCAGCACCTGGCCTCAATACCTGGCCTCATTAGGTGACCAAAGGGTTTCCAACATCAAGACCGACTGCCACACTACACCACCACCTCACCTCACGTAAACAAATACAGGTAATTGCACTTTTTATTTACCTTTACACTAATTTAACTTACCTGTATATAACGCAATATAAAGTTTGTACATAGACTGACCCTTATAATGGAAGGCTAAAGGGGTGAATCTCATTGTTTGGGTTGTTTTCGTCGTTTAGAAAAGTTTAAACTGACCCCCACCACCCCCCCCCCCCCTTTTAAGTACTTGTTGTTTCGTGGGACATTAACTTCGCGTAGTAACTAGGAACGTAACCTCGCGAAAATTATAGGGATTTACTGTCACTGAAATCTCGTCCTATGCATGTATGTATGTATGTATGTATGTATGTATGTATGTATTATTAAGACTTTCATCACAGGCCATTGAAGGGATTTATCACCAAGTCCTCACCAACAAAACATAGTATGTGGTATGTAGTGGTATGTGGTATGTAGTGGTATGTGGTATGTAGTGGTATGTGGTATGTAGTGGTATGCGGTATGTAGTGGTATGCGGTATGTAGTGGTATGCGGTATGTAGTAGTATGTGGTATGTAGTGGTATGTGGTATGTAGTATGGATAACTGGTAGAAAATATAAATATATACCATGGCTGACTGACATATAATTCCCCTATATGCAACATGAAGCAACACAATTATTATTTATTTGTTTGTGTTTCCTGTTTAGGCCTCGTGAGTGATACTAATAGGGGGAAAAAACACAAAAACACGAAAACTTAAGAGGGGGAAACTTGTGAGGTGAGGCTGTTTACGTTACTCGGGGTAGTGGCCATCATCTTGAGTCTTAGCATTTGTTGACAAGAGCTGAGGAGGGAGGGAGGGAGGATAAATGGATGAGAGAGAGAGAGAGAGAGAGAGAGAGAGAGAGAGAGAGAGAGAGAAGGATCGTGTGTTGTGATGTTCGAGGCATCAGGTGGACGTCTTTGTAACTCTGAGCGTCTTCTCTCCCTCTCCAAGGTTGTCAGAGTTTTACACACACACACACACACACACACAGACAATTAATCCAAGCTAAACTAGTCATACAACAACTACTGTTTTTTTTTTCCCCACCACGAACTTCAGATGGAAATATCACAAATGTCTCTCCCACCTCCAGAATTTCCTCAGCAAAATACCATTTTTACTTCTCTAGCCAACAACTTGGTGGAGGATAACTGGTGTAGCCCTCCCGCGTACCTGAGAGTGGAACAAGCACGCTCGAGGAATTAAACCCTAATCCTGTCTGGCTGTGGTTGTTGCTTGAGGGGGGGAGGGGGGAGGGGTACCGCCATCTTGAGCACCCCTCCTCCCTCTCCTTCGGGCCTGCACACCCTAAACCCTGATCTCATATCACCCCTCAAGGTCTTACTTACACTGAAGACGTTCCCGATTCTTAAAGATTTCCCTCCCCCCCCCCCCCATTTTCTTTTACAACAAGAGAATTACCACAGGGAGTTTTATCCCCCTGGAGAGGTCTGCTATAGTCTCGTTGTATCTGAAAGGAGGAAAGAAGGAGCAGGAAAGAAGGAGGAAAGAAGGAGGAAAGGAGCAGGAAAGAAGGAGGAGGAAAGAAGGAGCAGGAAAGAAGAAGCAGGAAAGAAGGAGGAAAAAATGTATTAGTCATGAATATTCTAAGAAGGAAGATTTTCAATAGCTTAGACAAAGGTAAAGTGTTCCGTTGGGCCTTGTTATCGTTGCTGGCACTAGGTGAGGCATCGTTCACCAGTGTCAGGTGGATGGTGGCACTCATGGGAATATGGTGATGGTTGAGTGCCATGGGAGGTAAAGTGTCAAGGTAAAGTATTATATGGCACCTGGAAGTAACGTGTCAGGTATAATGTTACGTGGTACTGGGAAGTAACATATCAGGTATAATGCTACGTGGTACTAGGAAGTAACGTGTCAGGTACAATGCTACGTGGCACTAAGGAGTAATGTGTTTTAGGTAGTGCCAATCTATTACTAACACTTAAGTGCTACTTGAGTATACGAAACAGTAAATGCATTGTGCGACAGGCAGACAGACAGACAGACAGGTGAGGGAACGAAAATGGAGTTAGGAGAAATTAAATAAATAAAAAAGGGAGAACAATTCCTATGTGTGTGTGTGTGTGTGTGGAGACCGGAACACACACACACACACACACACACACACACACACACACACACGAACGAGACGACAGGAAAAGATGGATAAAAGTGAAAGGTTAATAACACTAAGAAGAACTAATAATAAAGGTGAAAAGTGAGGAATAAAGGTTAATGTAAAACACCATCGAGACTAAACAAGATGACTCACAGGGTTCGTTCTTGCGGTTCATTGTGATTGCCGAGGACACGGAAGTTTTGAGGTGACTGTACCAATACACACAAGGTACATTTGGACCTGTCACCCTAAAAGGTCCCATTTTCTCACAGTCTCAGATACGGTGTATGAGTGTGTTGCCATAAGGGACATATCGCCAGAGGTGCTTATAATGTTAGTCGAGCGATAACAACATCTTCGTCTGTTTACTTAACACTTCTCTATTTGCCTCGAATAAATCAGCAAGATCATTTTTTTCTTACAGATAACATTTAAGAGTCGCTTCATTAAACACAAGTTTATAGTTCAGGGATCAACTCTGTCGTGCTGTCGGAGTTGTATATGAGAATATATCCACAACACCTTGCCCAATCCTCTCGTCAGAAAGGCTTCCATATTAGGTCAAGGAGTCAAGAGATCGTGAGAATGACTGTGGTAGTGACGTCTATGGGAGCAGTGGTATGGTAGTATGGTTAGTATGGTAGATAGTTCAGTTTGGAGAGTAGCTGCCTAGTTATTGATTCTCGCTGTCTTCTCCAGTGTGTTACCATTAGGTTTGAGTCACAATAACAGCACTTTCAGTTCTCCCACGTGTAGTGTTGAGAGCGCCTTCAATATTGATAGCTAGTCTGTCTGATGGCGCTTTCAATCTGGAGGGTATGTATGTGTTCAAAGGCACTTATTCTGGCGGTGTGTTGGAGGTAAGGACTATGCATGATCAGTCGTTTAGGTGAGTACGGAGGTGTTGTGATGTGGAGGGAACGAGTCCGTCAGGGTGGCAGGAGGAGTTGTGTCTCGGCTGTGCCCAAACGTCTCCATATATATGTTGCTGTAGTTTGGATCCGGTTAGGTTAGGTTAGGTTAGGTTAGGTTAACTTCAATTACTTTAGTGGTCATGGGACAGATCAATACAATTCCTAGAGCTTTGTTTGCATTTGTTCAAGTCTGTGAATACGTTTCCTGTAAGGATGGCTAGTGTCTGGTGCGTGGTAATCTATCAAGGACATCAGGTTAGCTAAGAAAAACTTGACCATGAAAAAATATGAGATAAAAGTCGGTACAAAGGAGGATGAGGAAAGAGTGAAGTATATGTACATCAGTGGGGGGTAGGAGAGGTGGTGGGGGGTAGGAGAGGTGGTGGGGGGTAGGAGAGGTGGTGGGGGGTAGGAGAGGTTACAGCACATTCTTTACAGTAACCTCAGGTCCTGTGGTCGACTGCCTCAGGCTTCGTGATGAGTTTAGCGAAGGTCAGGTTTAGAATTTTAAGAATGTTGATTGAAATTTATAACCTTAATAAAGTGAATTTTTTTTTGTTTTCGTATTGACCGCATTGCTATTTTTTATTTTTAGAGAGAGAGAGAGAGAGAGAGAGAGAGAGAGAGAGAGAGAGAGAGAGAGAGAGAGAGAGAGAGGTGTGTGTGTGTGTGTGTCAGTCAAGGAAAGGCAAGTAGCACAAGAGGTCCACCGTTCAGAAGAAGTACCTTGTTTTTCCTTCTCCTGCTGCTGCTGTGTCTGGCAACTTTTTATTACGGCGGGTCATAGCCACTCAAGAAGAGGCTAAAACTTTTCAGAAACTCGCAACATTTTCTACGACACTCGCAATCTTTTCCAGGGAGGATCGAAACCTTTCCCACGTATGATCGAAATCTATCCAGACTGGAATTTAAATATTTCGAGCGCTAATAAACACATTTTAATGTATGGTAAAACTTAATCTAGAAAGAACCAAACCTTCCTGAAGTATACAGACATTTTTTTTCAGGGAACATCAAAAGTGTTTCCACGAAAACCTAAAAGTCTTCATGGAAGATTCGAAAACTTCTCCAACCAACTCACAACCTTCATAGAGGCAGCAGTAAAGTCTTCAGAGAACCCTAACTTTATTATTATTATTGTTAGTAGTAGTAGTAGTAGTAGTAGTAGTAGTAGTAGTAGTAGTAGTAGTAGTAGTAGTAGTAGTAGTAGTAGTGATAAACTTCAACAACTGATGTTGCAATTGTCAGTGAATTTGAAAAAAAAAAAAGTAGCCAGAGCGCAGGAGGTGGGCGCCTCGAACTGGCTAACAACGTTACCGATTAGAGCAAAAGGTTTCATCCTTAATAAACGAGAAGTTACAGATGCCATTGCTCTAAGGTATGGTTGGCCAGTAGAAGGTTTGCCCTCCCAATGCGTGTGTGGCTCATCCAACGACATCGGCCACTCCATGGTGTGCAAAAAAGGGGGCTTCGTATGTATGAAGCATGACGAAGTAAGGGATCTAACAGCAAATATGTTGAAGGAAATCTGCCATGATGTCACGGTGGAGCCGCCCCTCCTTCCATTGGAAAGGTGAAAATTTCCATGACTTCAAACACATCCAACAAGGCCCGTGTGGCCGTCAGTGGTCGAGGATTCTGGACGCGGGGACAGCGAGCCTTTTTTGACAAAGATTTTCGACCCCGTGGCCGAATGTCACCGTAACCTAGCTCTCGATGCTGCAACAGGAGGAACGAGAATGACAAGACCTGGGAATATGGGGAGAGAATTCATAATGTTGATCAAGGCAGCTTCACTCCTCTGGTGTTCACAACCTCTGGCGGGAGGGACCAAGTGCAAGATGTTCCTATACAAGACTGGCGGAGGTGTTATCCAAACAGAAGCAGCAGCCCAGAAGTTACATCGCGGACAGGTTGAGGTGTCGCCTATGCATCTCCTTGCTCAAGTCTGCTCTGCTATGCCTCAGGGGAACAAGATCAGCGGTCCCTAAGCCACAAAAGTCGCAGACACGGACTAAGATGCAACAGTCATGGAATACCGCATATATTTGCGGTTTAAATAACTAACTCATTAGGATAGTCAGGTAATAAAATGGTAGAGAAGGTATGGCTATAAGGAGAGGTTGGAGGCCACAATTGAAAAAAAAGTAGTAGTAGTAGTAGTAGTAATGGTAGTAGTAGTAGTAGTATCATCAAAACTATACGTCTCTTCAAGAACAGTTTACTTATTAAATATTATTATATTTGGCAAATTCATAAACTTGGCGTAATTTCTCCTCCAAGAGACTAAAGTCCAGAAGATACATACGCCATCTCTCTCCCCTTTAACGTAAGACAAGACCATTAACTTATGACAAAATCTCAAGTGTAATTTCGACTCTAGAGTGGCTGTCATTTTTACACAATCACAGGATAAGTGAGACAAGTTTGATACGTTCTCTTATCTCAAGTGACGAGGTATATTAACGTAGATTATCCAGCAACTCTTAAATGAGAAAATAATTTAATAGAAAACATTTTGAGACTTAACTGGAGATATAAATTAACACGGGAACGTCTGAGGTTCTTAACCGAGGATATAATTTAACATAGAAGCTTCTGAAACTCTTAACCGAGGATATAATTTAACATAGAAGCTTCTGAGATGTGAAGCTTAGACTGAGGTAACTTCCGGTTGGTTCTGACCCTTGAGGCAACATGACCACCCTGTTTAATTATTGTTTGTCCAGTGTACAGCCCTTCTTCCGTGTGTGTGTGTGTGTGTGTGTGTGTGTGTGTGTGTGTGTGTGGTTTACATCAACAAAGTAACACATCCATATCCATTTACACAAACTCCAAACAACTAATAACACAACATTGAATCTTACGTGCACACAGACAGACACCGCCACAATCACAAACACATACACATAAACACCACCGTCACACACACACACAAACACCGCCACAAACACATACACACACCACCACACTTACACATACAGAAACTACCACACTTACACATACCCAAACCGCCACACACACACAAAAAAAACCACACCACCACAAAAACACAAACATACTGACACACACACACACACACAAACACACACCGCCACACACACAAACACCAACATCATCTACAGCAGCCACACAACCATGAAGGATTACCACCACAGGCTACCGACGCTGCCGCTACTGGAATACAAATGCACACAAAATGGCCCTGATGCATCACCAATTAGGAGGTGCAATTTCCTCTCACATCTAGTTCCATTACCGAGGTACAACACATGAGGGAGGGGTAGGGGAGGGATGAGAGGGGTAGGGGAAGGAGGGGAGAGGGATAGAGAGGGAGGAGAGAGGTAGAGGAGAGGGGAGAGAGGGAGAGGAAGCTATACCGTCAGCTAATCTGTATACAATGACGATCTAACAGTTTTAGACTGGAACCGAGTTGCGTCAAAGACTTGGGGAAGAGTTTTAATAAAATCTGATATTGCTTGCATCTGGCAGCTGGCGTCTTTAGACAGCTGGTGGTTGTCTTGGTAACAGGACGCCCGGAGACTAATGGCAGAGACAGGTGGTGGTGCCATAGCTACAAGACGCCTGGATGCTGGCTCTCGTTAGCGTGTTAAGACATCATTAGTCTCTCAACTCACGCCACTGTTGAACAATGTAGCGTGGCCGACACTTCAGCCCCCTTAATTATAACCCTTGCTTATGGATGTTAAAAAGGTTAAAATAGTTTCTTAACAATAATTGATTTAGAGAAATTTGGTCGAGAAATTTATTGATTCGTGGGTAATAATTGCCTGTTTATTATGTTAACGTTATAAACATTTTCGAAATACTTTCTAATTTCCAAACTTCAGATTTTATCACTAGAAGTTTATTGTTTTATCTATCGAAACTATTAAGAGCTTTTAGATCAAGATTATGTTAATAATGGTTCAGTAATGTAAAGACTTCTACACAATTAACCTCGCTTTTAGTGTCTGTCGAGGTCAAAGGTCAAACTCCTGATCAATCCACAACAAAAACATCACGACTACTACACCACCTCACAAATGCTCTCAACTATACTGTCTTCTTGGTGGTTATCCTTGACAGTCTTTTGTTTCTTGGTAAAATTAGTAAAAGATAATGATCACGCCACAGGATATATAGTACACACACACACACACACACACACACACACACACACACACACAGAGTGCTGACCTCTCGCCTTCACCTGCCACCCTCTCCTTTACCCACACCATTATCTTCTTCACAAAATAAGATGCGTTTAAATATTCTACAATGGCAGACGGTAAAAACGCACAGTGGAATGTAAAACACACACACACACACACACACACACACACACACACACACACACACACACGTAAATATCAACAACACCACCTGGATCAGTAAACACCATGGAGGAGTTACATATGTGTCTGAAAAGTTTTGTTTTTGTCCCCGTGTTGGTTTACAGCAAGACAACTTTAACAAGACGTCTACCCAGCAAGAACACATCGGAAACCATTTCAATGTTAAGGTTTTGGGTGAATACTAAGATCCTCCCTCCTGGCAGGGCGTCCCACGAGCCTAACAAAGAGAAGGAAAGACACCTCCCTCGAGTGACCCTAAATAATGCCTCTGCTGCGTCTCAGGGCCCTTAGGGGGGGTCCCGCTGCGTCCTACCTTCTCCCCAGGACACCGTCACCACACATGGTCCGTGCCCTCACTCTCTCACGCTGACCACGGGAGGTGAGGCACCAATATGTGAAGAAAGACGAGTGAGAAGAATATAGCGAGGAGACAGAAAGTGAGATGAAGAAAAGGATGGAGATGAGGACAGGAGGAGAGAGAAATGAAGAGATGATTAACAGAAAAACAGTGGGAGAGAGAGAGGAGAGAGGATTAAAAAGTTATGGACGGAAGAGAAAGGAAGGGAAAGGAAGGGAAAGGAAGGGAAAGGAACGAATAAAGAATATAGAGTAACAGCAGAAGTGAAGCAAGAAATTAAGAGAATAATTTAAGGAGAAGCTCGGGGTGTGCGAAGTGAGAGGATCGGGGGAGGGAGAGGCGGAGGAGGAGGGGAGCGGAGGAGGAGGGGAGAGTGTAGGAGGAGGGGAGAGTGGAGGAGGAGGGGAGAGTGGAGGAGGAGGGGGGAGTGGAGGAGGAGGGGAGAGTGGAGGAGGAGGGGAGTGGAGGCCGAGCAAAACCTCTAAGGGGTGAGTGACCTAGGAAATGAAGCTCGGTGGTAGGGTTCTGAGGAGGTATCAGCCGTGGTGTCAGGTGAGGGTTCACAAGTGTCAGCAGGAGGTGTCAGGTGAGGGTTCACAAGTGTCAGCAGG
>CAUDMG010002538.1:9045478-9055478 GCA_958450375.1 Homarus gammarus
CTCTTCTTACCTTCTCCTTTCTCCCTCCTCCTTCCCCATGCTGTACCCTATTCACTTCTCCCTTTCATTCCTATCTCTCTTCCTGTTGCTTTTCCTCCCTTCCCTTCTACTGAGTTCCATTCTGTCTACGCTCTGTCTCCCTTTCACCCCTCCTTCCCTTCCTCCCCAAACTCCACTCAATTCGTACCCCCCCCCCCCCCCCCACACACACACACACACCCACCCACCCACCCACCCACACACACACACACACACACACACACTTCCAAGACTCATAATATTATATATATTCATTAACTCAACAACACGTGCTTAAAGACCTTAGTTGTTGAATCTCAGTAACACATTATAAAACCAACTTAAGATAATTTTGGACTATCTTTTTATTTTTTTTTTGTCATTATATTTCTAGAGAGAGTCACAGAGTCACCTTGACGTATGACCCAGAGTGCCACAACACCCTCCCTTCTCTCGAGTGGTTGTGATTTCATATTAAGTTTCCTACGTTAATCAGTTACCAGTTGACACTACAGACATACAGACATACAGACAAATAGACAGACAGAGACAGATAAAACCACCACATCCACCACAGACAAATAGACAGACAGAGACAGATAAAACCACCACATCCACCCCCACCCTACCATTCGACTGAAAATGACATAAGATTACAAACGAAACAAGAGACAGGTTTATGAGTAAGTTATCTGTGACAGTAGAGTATCTAGACAATCAAACATATAATAAAAGCCAAGAATATGTTTAAAAAGAACGGCAGGAGAGGGAAACAAAAGAACATCAGACAATGTTAGGGAGAAAATTATAACGTAAAGCAAAATAACACAAAGGAGGAAGTTCTCAGGTAAAACATGTGCCTCCAGGGGGGGGGGGGGGGGGGCTGAGGGCAGGTAATTGTTACGTCGCTTTTTAATTATAAACAAAGAACCCGGACGAGGCAAATTAATAATGGCACGAAGACAAACATAAGACGGGGAAAAATACAAGGAATTCTTTCTCGTTTGTAGAGGAAAACAAACTGAGGATTGTCTGCATTGCGTCTCACATTGTATCTTCTCACACTATGAAGAACACACACACACACACACACACACACACACACACACACACACACACACACACACACACACATACGCGCCTGGTTTTGTGTGTGTGTGTGTGTGTGTGTGTGTGTGTGTGTGTGTGTCGCGTGCGTATATGTACAATTGTATATCAAGTCGGTGCTTTATTGAGAGAGAGAGAGAGAGAGAGAGAGAGAGAGAGAGAGAGAGAGAGAGAGAGATACAGTCTTCCTCCACCCAAAAATGAAAGGCATCCCAGGATATAAGAGAAGGTAAAGTCAGGGAGGGAGAACACACCTGCCACACTCTCACACCCTTCCCATGACACGCTCACTCAAGGGTGAAGACAATTTTACAGTTTGTGAAGGCCACGCACCTGACGAAGACTTTATTCTGACGTGGCCATCCCCAGCAGGAGGAGGTAGGAAGAGTGTCCCGATATATCACAAGACTCGCCGCTAACACAAGGTACACAAAGACATTTACACAGACAACAGACACAGAGAAATAGCTCAAAGACACACACACACACACACACACACACACACACACACACAGCAAAAAAGGCATAAATGAAGAAGACACAGACATTTATAAACAAAAATGACACACAAAAACAAACAAAAAAACAAACAAACTCATACAAAACAATTACACTAAGAAATCACAAAACAAAAATACTCCCCCCCCAAAAGAAAACAAACACAGACAAAAAAAAAGGCCACCACTAACACCTCCCCTTCACAAAAACAAATCGCTACCAAACAACTAAACAAACACAAGATACACTTACAACAACAAGCATACAAAAACAAAAGAGCTCCCTGGAATGACGACAAAGACAACAAAGACAATATAGAAAGAGGGAAAATTAGATAACACAAACACACTTACAATTAAATAAAAATAAAAGGCACTTACAATTAAATAAAAAAGTTACTTACGAATAAACAAAGTGCACTAAACAAACAAAATCATTTACAAATACACAAAGGCCCCTCACAAGTAATATAACAAAGGAACTAGAAACGATTTGAATGATAAAGAACACTAAAGTTTTTGTTGAAAAAAACTTAAATAAAAAACAATTACGGAAAAAAAATTAAGTCTGGAAAATAAAACTCATTCAAAACACTAAAGATAAATACGGTACCAAACCCTGTCCGTGAACCATAACTAGCGAGGCTGTTACTATAAATTACCATAGTTACTGCTGGAGACTGTCTCACATCATCGTTTTCTTTAACACCAGTATATATTATCATCACACAAGCAGTTACCATGGCCACACTTAGCTAATGTTTTACAATATGTACCCAAATTTCATCATGTGGACCTTGTCATGTATAGATCAAACCTACCAAGAGACAGACAGACAGACAGACAGACAGACAGACAGAGCGGAAAACACTATCTTCCCCCCACAGCAGCAGGCAGAAGAAACACCCCAGGAATAAAACAAAAAGAAACTTCAAAACAAAACCGAACTAAAAGAAAGTCTTTAGAGGATGACAAAAATTTGCGACCCAGAGAGGCAGGAAATGGAAGAGCCAGCCAGCACAGCCCTGACACTCAGCACAGCCTTGACACTCAGCACAACCTTGACACCCAACACAGCCTTGACACCCAGCACAGCCTTGACACCCAACACAGCCCTGACACCCAGCACAGCCTTGACACTCAGCACAGCCCTGACACCCAGCACAGCCCTGACACCCAGCACAGCCCTGACACCCAGCACAGCCCTGACACCCAACACAGCCCTGACACCCAGCACAGCCCTGACACCCAGCACAGCCTTGACACCCAGCACAGCCTTGACACCCAACACAGCCCTGACACCCAACACAGCCCTGACACCCAACACAGCCCTGACACACAACACAGCCCCAACACCCAGACAACACAGCCCCAACACCCAGACAACACAGCCCCAACACCCAGACAACACAGCCCCAACACCCAGACAACACAACACACACCAGTCGTAATCAACAGCAGCTTCCAGGCGGCAACTGTGGACAATTTTCCTTCTCTCTTGTGTTGTCCTAACGAGTCCAGCATGTTGGGGAGGGGGGTGGAGGCTGGGGAGAGGGGAGGCTGAGGAGAGGGGAGGCTGAGGGGAGGGGAGGCTGAGGGGAGGCTGAGGGGAGGGGAGGGCGCTCATGATCAAGAGTTGACATCTGTTTGTTTCTCTCACGTGTGGATGAATCATGGTGAGGCTTCATTTATCTCCCAAGCAAGCAAGCAAGCAAGCAAGTAGTTATCTCTCACGCAATAGGAGTTAGGATTCAGTTGTCTCACACACAAACAACAGTAAAGTTTCAATTGTTTCTCGTGTAAACATGAATAAGGCTTCAGTTTTCTCACGTAAAAAATATAACGTAACTTCAACTCTATAACCATTCCACACACACACACACACACACACACACAGTTAAGAACGACACACTCATCTTCACTACAGCTGCTTCTGCCTCTCCTCAACACCCAACATAATCATCGCCAGACTAATCCACTGAAGAAGAGAGAGAGAGAGAGAGAGAGAGAGAGAGAGAGAGAGAGAGAGAGAGAGAGAGAGAGAGAGAGAGAGAGAGCAGCAGCACATTAAGTCTGGTAGAGTTTCTTATTCTGTGAGGAGGATGAGAGGAACAAGATTGTGGTTATATTTCATGCATGACAAAGTTCGCCAGCGGCCCTGTCCACTAAGTGATTACCTGACATTGTGGCACACACCTATGTTGCTGTTACCGCCGCCACCATCTTGGTTGTTGTTGTTTGGTGGTTGACAGTGTAAACATATTGTGTGTGGGTTGTGAGGTTGACGGGTGGACAGGGGTGAGTTTTCTGTTTGTTTGTTTTTCGTGTTGTTTTTTTTTCTTTTAGTTTCATGGAGAGTAATATTTTTTTTCTCTGGGTTAAATCTACGTTGATTTATTTTTTGTTTTAGTTCTTTTTTGTAGATGGATAATAAATAATAAAAGAAACTAGTATAGAGATGGAGTAAAATATAGGGAATAAATATGAGTTAGTCTCTCTCTCTCTCTCTCTCTCTCTCTCTCTCTCTCTCTCTCTCTCTCTCTCTCTCTCTCTCTCCTCATAACCTAACCAATCCCAACCTCATCACCTAACTACCCCATTACTTCAACAACCCCCCCCCCCCTCAGCTTGACCATTACCTAACTATTAAACAAGTGTCGGACCAACAAACTCAACCCAAATCTTGGTTTTTTAAAGGAACTCATTAGGGTCAAACTAGGAGATTCGCACAGGAGTCTTTTTCAATAGAGTTCGTTCCGGGTCATAGTGCCTTCACGGGGAACGAGCGAAAGGGAGTGATATGTCTCGTTGTAGAGAGAGAGAGAGAGAGAGAGAGAGAGAGAGAGAGAGAGTCGCAACCAATGTGTCTGGCAATTTCTATGAGGGCAATTTTCGCCTCTTTATTGTGTCCCATTTGCCGCTGCCACCTTCATACAGAGGGGGGGGGGGAGGGGGGAGGAGGAACTGGGGAGAGGGAGGGAAGGGGAGGGGGTGTTTGTCTCCTGTCTAAACTGATGTCCCTTGGGCCACAATGACATCATTAACCTTCTCACCGACAAAAACTTATCAAAAAAATCCGTCTGGTTTGGTCTTCTTAATTAACAAAATAGCAAATCTTCACTGACGTCATCAACCTTCACGGTGACGTCATCAACCTTCACGGTGACGTCATCAACCTTCACGGTGACTTCATCAACCTTCACGTTGACGTCATCAACCCTCACGGTGACGTCATCAACCCTCACGGTGACGTCATCAACCTTCATAGTAACGTCACCAACTATCACAATAAGGTCATCAACCCTCAGTGACGTTGTTAACCCTGACGGTGACGGCATTAACCTTTAAAGTGACTTCATCAACAACCATCACGTTATGGTCATTAACCCTCAGTGACATCAACAACACTCTCGGTGATGTCATCCATTCCCTCAGTGACATCATCAACTCTCACCATGATACCACAGCACCAACATACACAACCACACCACCACCACCACCACTAACACCACACACCACCACAGCACTACCACCACCACCACCACCACCACACACCACCACAGCACTACCACCACCACCACCACACACCACCACAGCACTACCACCACCACCAACCACCACCACCACACACCACCACAGCACTACCACCACCACACCAGTTTGGCAGATCCCATAAAAAGTGTAGTAGCCTGGCCACTCTCCCAGGCTTCTTGACGCGAGGCTCCACTGAATTCCTTGATTGAAAAAAAATAATAAAATTGAATGTAATCTGGCAAATGTAGCGGCGCCCTGGAAATGTACTTGGCACTTGGAGGGGGGGGGAGAGGATAACGCTCTGTGTATTGATAAAAGTGTGTGTACTGTAGCTATCTGAAGGAAAATATAAAACACACACACACACACACACACACTGAAAAAATAATAATATATAAATAAATAAATAAATTGAACATAACATAGACATAGATGGCAATAAATCCAAGAAACTCAAGTAGTTATACATTACTAAAAGTTATATTGACCCCAAAAATAAATAAACAAATAAAATACCAAACCTGAAACCTGTAAAAAAAAAAAAAAAAAAAAAATATATATATCGAATAAAACAAATAAATAAAAGTAAAAAAAATCATAAACCACACGAATTAGACCCCCCAAAAAATCACAAAAAAAAACAGAATTAAATCACCAACAACCACAACAGGAATGAAACAGGTCTAGAATGCGACAAAAAATCATGCAGGATAGGTAACTACATAGCAAAACGGAAATCAAAAACCAATATTTCATTAATTGACAATTTTCGATTTTTATTTTATTTTACACATAATTTCATATAACACAGGTGGGTATACATTGCCTCCTCGTTATCACCTTCTTCTTAATGACCAGTTCGCACCTCCAATCAACCGAATTACCTGAGGGGTGATTAAGCTTTCTACAGTGCCTGGCGTTCTCATCTCCTCAGTGCATAAGCTTAAAACATATTGCCTTCATTAATGTATTTCCTCGTTAGTGCATGATATCGTTAGTTCATGGTCTCGTTATTGTGTTCTCGTTAGTGCATGATATCGTTAGTTCATGGTCTCGTTATTGTGTTCTCGTTAGTGCATGGTATCGTTAGTTCATGGTCTCGTTATTGTGTGTTCTCGTTAGTGCATGGTATCGTTAATTCATGGTATCGTTAGTTCATGGTCTCGTTATTGTGTTCTCGTTAGTGCATGGTATCGTTAGTTCATGGTCTCGTTATTGTGTGTTCTCGTTAGTGCATGGTATCGTTAATTCATGGTCTCGTTATTGTGTGTTCTCGTTAGTGCATGGTATCGTTAATTCATGGTCTCGTTATTGTGTGTTCTCATTAGTGCATGGTATCGTTAATTCATGGTCTCGTTAGTTCATGGCATCGTTAGTTCATGGTCTCGTTAGTTCACGATCTCGTTAATTCACCATCTTGTTAATCCATCGTCTCGTTATTGTAAGTTCTCGTTGGTGCGTGGTCTCGTAAATTACATCACACCACCTTGACTTAATTACCCCTGGTCCTGACCCTAACAACATGACTTCATGAGACACACACAAAACGTCAACAGAAACGAACTGGAACCAACACGGCAGAAGCTGAAAATTAGTCACTCATGGTCGATCGCTGTCCACCGCTCACATGCAATCCAAGTTTTTTTCTGACGATGGGACGACACGAGGAGGAGGAAAAGAAGGAGGAGGAGAAGGAAAGGAAGGAGGAGGAGGAGAAGGAGAAGGAGGAGGGGGGAGGAGGAGGAGGAGGAGGAGGAGGTCTCAGTCTAACCAGGACGTGCACTGGGGAACACACTTTCGGTTGCATGAGTTCTGACACTTGATTCTGGTAGATTTGAGGTCACAAATTCTGAAAATGGCATTCGTTTGTGCAGATCAGGTCTAGTTTTGATGCTACGCGGCAATTTACATATCAGGTCGCAGATTCTGAAAATAGCAAAGGGAGGTAATAAGCATATTAGTTTACATTCATCAAATATAATTCTTAATTACATCAGTGCGTCAAATATAGATTTGTGTGTGCATTAGTGCATATCAACAGAACCGCAAACATTTAGCCACGCAGAACTCAATGACTTAGTTCGAGATCTGGGTCTGTCTAAAAAGCTGTCAGAATTGTTGGCTTCACGGTTAAAAGATAAAAACTTGCTGAAAATAGACACAAAGGTAACATTCTTTCGCAACAGAGAAAAGAACCTCTTACAGTTCTTTGATTCTAAATTTGACTTCGTCTACTGTTGTGATATTTCTGGATTAGTCACCGCGATGGGAGCTCCAGGTTATGATCCGAAAAAGTGGCGCCTCTTTATAGATAGCTCTAAGCGGAGTCTGAAGTGTGTTTTATTACATATAGGCAACATCTTTGGCGCAATACCCATAGGGCACTCAGTACACCTGAAAGAAAAATATGAACACATCAAAACGGTTTTGGAGCGACTCAAATATGAAGAACACAAATGGATCATCTGTGTTGATCTAAAAATGGTCAATTTTTTGCTAGGACAGCAAGGTGGGTATACAAAATTTCCTTGCTTTATCTGCCTCTGGGACAGCAGAGCCAAAGACAGACACTGGATTCAGAAGGAATGGCCAGTTAGGGAAAGCCTCAATGTTGGGGAAAAGAACATCATTTATGAACCCCTAGTGGAACGTGAAAAAATTGTTTTCCCGCCCCTTCACATCAAGCTGGGCCTTATGAAACAGTTTGTCAAGGCGCTCGATACTGACAGTGACTGTTTTAAGTATCTGTGTGAAGTGTTCCCTGGTTTAACGCTAGAAAAACTCAAAGCAGGTATTTTCGACGGCCCTCAAATTAGGACGCTGATTAAAGACCAAGCCTTCACTCAATCCATGACTGATGTTGAGAGAAATGCATGGGGAGCATTCGTTTCTGTTGTAAGGAACTTTCTTGGAAACAGGAAATCAGAGGACTATAAAAAGCTCGTTGAATCTTTGATGGAAAGTTTCCATGTGTTAGGTTGCAACATGAGCATTAAGATGCATTTCCTGAACAGTCATCTTGAACTGTTTCCGGCAAACTTGGGGGACGTGAGTGATGAGCAAGGTGAACGCTTTCACCAGGATATCAAAGTCATGGAAGACAGGTATCAAGGTCGCTGGGACATTCACATGATGGCGGACTATTGCTGGAGCATTCAGCGAGACTGCACTGAGAGGCGACATTCAAGACAGTCCATTAAACGCAAGTTTGTGCCTGGCATAGTTCACAAAAGCAACTGATGAATCCAAAATATGCTTGTCAAGGTAAATAAAAGTAATTAAAAATTAATTCTACGTGTTTGGTAATTCCTCTCTGTGTGCTGGTTTAGATTTTTAGCAGTAGTATATGATAGTCTAACTATATATAGTAGTAAATGGTAGGTAACTCACCACAACAAAACTAGACCCGATAGAAAAAAACCGGTGCCATATTTGAAATCAGTGACCTCAATTTACCCAGAAACAAGTCTCAAAATGTATGCAACTGACAAAAAGTTGAATTTTGTTCCCCATTGTTATGCTTCCAATATCTTCCCAGGCTGCAGTACCTCACTGTTTGGTAGCTGTCTACTACCTAACAAAATATTCTAAGCAGAGCGTGGTTTCGATCCACGGACCTCTGGGTTATGGGCCCAGCGCGCTTCCTCTGCGCCACTCTGCTTATATATATATATATATATATATATATATATATATATATATATATATATATATATAAATATATATATATATATATTATTACTACATTTTCGCCTCCCGGCCCGATGTAAGTTGGTGGCCTGTGCCCGGGTGGGCTGGTCCCCGTTAAAAAAAAAAAATCGGGGACCATAAGGACCATAAGGACCGTAAGGAAAAAAATAAAAATAAAATAAAAATCAATGGTGAGAAACAATATATGTATGATTTGTTGTCAATAGTAAGAGAAACAATTGAGACCCTGCAATTGTGTGTAAATGAGGCAGAAAGTCAGATCAGCAACCTGTGACTTGGTCACAGTTTTCATGATGTTATATGGCAGCAGGGTCTACCATTAGACAATGAATTATGCTTCCAATATCTTCCCTGGCTGCAGTACCTCACTGTTTGGTAGCTGTCTACTACCTAAAAAAGATTCTAAGCAGAGCGTGGTTTCGATCCACGGACCTCTGGGTTATGGGCCCAGCGCGCTTCCTCTGCGCCACTCTGCTTATATAAATATATATATATATATATATATATATATATTTATATATATATATATATATATATATATATATATATATTATATATTATTATTATTATTATTATTTTTATTATTATTACTACATTTTCGCCTCCCGGCCAGATGTGAGTTGGTGGCCTGTGCCCGGGTGGGCTGGTCCCCGTTAAAAAAAAAAAATCGGGGACCATAAGGACCGTAAGGAAAAAAATAAAAATAAAATAAAAATCAATGGTGAGAAACAATATATGTATGATTTGTTGTCAATAGTAAGAGAAACAATTGAGACCCTGCAATTGTGTGTAAATGAGGCAGAAAGTCAGATCAGCAACCTGGGACTTGGTCACAGTTTTCATGATGTTATATGGCAGCAGGGTCTACCATTAGACAATGAATTATGCTTCCAATATCTTCCCTGGCTGCAGTACCTCACTGTTTGGTAGCTGTCTACTACCTAAAAAATATTCTAAGCAGAGCGTGGTTTCGATCCACGGACCTCTGGGTTATGGGCCCAGCGCGCTTCCTCTGGGCCACTCTGCTTATATAAAAATATATATATATATATATATATATATATATATATATATATATATATATATATATATATATATATATATTATTATTATTATTATTATTACTACATTTT
>CAUDMG010002538.1:9060478-9072978 GCA_958450375.1 Homarus gammarus
TAACTGGTGTTGCAGCGTATCCAGTCACTGTTTTATACTGACGGCCTTTTGAAATGTAATGAAAAAACAAACAAGCGTGTGAAATATGCATGTTTATATGTCACACACACACACACACACACAAACACACACACACACACACACACACACACACACACACACCTGACAAAATATCAAGTCATCACCTGTTGCATATTAATCAAGGAGACACAAAATATACCAAAGCCGTGTTAAACCCTTCAAAGGAACGATTGACCAGGAGCAGTCGGCCTCTACTCTCACAATAAACAAACTTCACCCGAAAGGCAAAGAGAATCGTGAAAAACAACTCAGTGATGTAATTTACCTGGCTCAACCTATGACGCCAGCTTAATTAAACATTTGCCTAAACAATTCACACAATGGAAATACAGAAACGGGGGAAAAAAATGATGTCCAGTCAGTGAGAATACAGGAACAGGGGAGCAATTTAGCCAATGAGAATACAGATGTGGAAAAAAAACAGACGCAGTTCAGCCAATGAGAATACTGGAAAATGGTACAGCCGGTGAGAATACGGAGATAAAAAAAAAATACCACTTCAACCAATGACAATACACAAATGCAAAAAAACAGTCCAGCCAATGAGATTACAATGATTCATACACAACCCAGCCAATGAAAATACAGAAATTCATACACTACCCACACACACACACACACGCACATAAGTAATGGGGAATTCAGAGTTAAGAATCAGAGTGCAATTATTTATGAATTTAAAAGTCGTAGTGAAGATTTTAGCCCCCCCCCCCAACAAAAAACAACAACAACATCAAAAAACACCGGTGGAAATTTCACAAAACAAAGGTAAGGTTAGGTTAGGTTTAGGTTAGGTTAGGTTAGGTTAGGTTAGGCACCAGCACTTAAAAAATTCAGATACCGCTATTTTTAATTACAGGCCTGGTCAGTTTGTCTCCCGTCGCTTGATATATAAATATTTTAATACCGTCGTTTCAACACTCCGCCGCTATTGGTCAATTGAACACCGCTACCTAGTCTGTAAACTCAACAAGTGAGTCTACAATAGTTCTGATTGGTTCAAACTCCCAACAATGTATTTCTCTCCACTCAGACACAGCCTTTAATAATAACGTAAAAATATGTAACTATTCTAAATAATTACCTTCATGTGTTTGTACAGTCACTCAAAGAAACAATCTGTACTTGGGGTGATCGATAAATTTCAGAAGGAACACTACGACAGACAGACAGACAGACAGACAGACAGACAGACAGAGACAGTTCAGCGCAGATAACTAAATTGGTTTAAGTATTTACAGGAATTCATTTCAACGACAATCAATTTATCCTGAAGCGAAATTGCACTGGAGGTTAATACACGCCTGTGAGCCTTTGTTGACAGGTACAGGGGCTCTCTCTCTCTCTCTCTCTCTCTCTCTCTCTCTCTCTCTCTCTCTCGGATTATCTTCGCTAAGGCCTTTGATGTTATTTTTTACTCCTATTATATCTTTTTAATTCGTCAGGTTTATGGATTACAATAGCAGGCGTTTTACTTGTCTGTCTGTCTGTCTGTCTAATTGACTGTCTACCTGCCTGCCTGCCTATCTATGTCTGTCTGTCTGTCTGTCTGCCCACCTATCTACCTACCTGCTCGCCCACTTACCTGTTTATTTATTTATATATTCTCTCTAAGTATCGTGTACCTTCGGGTGTGGAATATATAACCAGGAAAATCTTATCCATATTACTGTTACCTACCTGGGAGCCAACGTTCACTTCAGCCAACGTTCATCTCATCCAACGTTCACTTCAGCCAACGTTCATCTCATCCAACGTTCATCTCATCCAACGTTCACTTCAGCCAACGTTCATCTCATCCAACGTTCATCTCATCCAACGTTCATCTCATCCAACGTTCATTTTTCCAACGTTCATCTCATGCAATGTAAATATAAACAGGTAAAAATAATCCATACGTATTTACATAATAATAATAATAATAATAATAATAATAATAATAATAATAATAATAAGAGACTCCATTTTGGCATCTACTTCAAGACCAAAATTTTTCTGCCCCCCCCCCCCCCCGAAAAAAAAAACAGGAATACAGGTCCTGAAAAAAAAATGGTCTCTTCGGCTACAAACATGAAGACTTAACC
This sequence comes from Homarus gammarus, assembly GCA_958450375.1. NCBI lineage: Eukaryota > Metazoa > Arthropoda > Malacostraca > Decapoda > Nephropidae > Homarus > Homarus gammarus. Next base: position 9,062,644 of record CAUDMG010002538.1, read on the forward strand.
TATCCTGTGATCTATGTCCCTTCAGCCAGGTAGACAATTAAGATAGTCTTCATTGGTATACCTTCTCGTCCCTGACTTTACTTCCCGGGGTGTGTGTGTGTGTGTGTGTGTGTGTGTGTGTGTCTCGATCTTAACTCCCACTTGACCTTGTGACCTTCGACATTAAACAGAAATACTATACGAGCACTTAGCTGAACTCTTGACCTTCCTGATCTCATTAACACATACCTGTAAAAGAGAAAGAAAAACGTTTTAATTTAAGGTTACGTAAAAAATTTTTACTCACATGCAAAAAAAAAACTGTTTAATGACATAACGAAAAATAAATGGTTCTGTGGTGTTATAGTGAATAAAAGAGTAAACAAGAACAATAAAAATAACTCAATAATAACAAATAATATAATAAAAACAACTGAAAAGAAAAACAAACAAATATATTTATTGTCATTATTAATTATTATAATTACAATAAATATAAGGACGCGCCATCATCACCACCATCCATTACCTGCCTGACGTGTACATTTATACCTGTGATGTAAATATAATTGAAAATATTAATTTATGTAAACTCATCCATTTGGGTGAAAAAATTAACATCCGTTACAACTGAAGCCATGTTTTTGTTTACGGGGGGGGGGGGGGGATTACTTATTTATCTATGTGTTACTATAAAAGGATTATGCCTTAAGCCTTAAACTCTCACTAAAACAATGACTGGATTAACTTAAGGATTGGTCCTCCGTCAGCTTATTTCACCTTTAGGATTTATAAAAAAGAACAAGTAAGAGTTTATAAGAACATAAGAATGGAGGACACTGCAGCGGGTCTATTGGCCCATGCAGTCCCGTTTACACCCAAACCCAATCGCTCATATATCCGTCCAACCTATAATTGAAGTTATCCAGCATATTCGAGTTAACGATGATGTTTGGTAATTTGCTCCAATCATCCACTATATTTCCAAACCAATGTTTACCTATCTCGCGCCTAAATCTAAATTTGCTAAGAGTTTGTTCCTGGTTGGATAGTTTGAGTACCTTTGTTATATCACCTTTGTTTAACTCTGACTTCCATTTATACACCTCGATCATATCGCCCCTCACTCTACGTCTCTCGAGGGAGTGCAAATTAAGATGCTTTAACCTGTCTCTGTACTCAAGGTTCCTAATGCCCGGGATTAGTCCAGTCATTCTCCTCTGTATTCTTTCTAGGGATTCTATATCTATAACCATTCTGTAGTACGGTGACCAGAACTGAACTGAGTAATCCAAGTTAGGTCTCACAAGCACAAGATATAGTTTTAGGATGACCTCGCTAGTCTTGTAACTAACACTCCTTTGTATGAACCCAAGTACTTTGTTAGCCTTCTGTTAAGTAAATACACATTGTTTACTAGGTTTAAGATTCCTACTTCTCATTACCGCTAAATATTTCTTACAGTCGGATGTCTAGATATCAACGTTGTTGTACTTATATATATATATATATATATATATATATATATATATATATATATATATATATATATTATATATATATATATATATATATATAAAGTACAATCCTCGGCCGGTATCAGATCCCACTGGCTGCCACCAATATCTGGAGAGGGTGAGCTGGACGCGGTCGTCTGGAGGAGGGCCGTGCCAGTCTTTCTGTGATTGCTTCCAGAGAGATATATGTGGTGGTGGTGGTGGTGGTCCTTCCTTCGTTGTCATCACGTCAAGGTTTGTCTATCCGTGTAACTCCGTCTGTCTCTCTCTCTACTTTATATGTGGCATATCTTTCGCTGCCGGCGTGTTGAGGGAGCGATCATGTGGGGTGTGTGTGTGTGTGTGTGTGTGTGTCTTTTTTATATGGGGATTAGCCCACCCGGGCACAGGTCACTGACCCACATCGGGGCCTGGGGGGCGAAAATATAATAATAATAATAATAATAATAATAATAATAATAATAATAATAATAATAATAAAGAAATACAAAAATGAAAAAAAGATCAAGAGTGAGAAACGCTATATGTATGTTGTATTGTCAATAGAAAGAGAAAAACAATTGAGACCCTGCAATTGTGTGTAAATGAGGCAGAAAGTCAGATCAGCAACATGAGACTTGGTCACAATTTTCGTGATGCCATATGGCAGCAGGGTCTACCATTAGACAATACATTATGCTTCCAATATCATCCCAGGCGGTAATACCTCCCTGTTTGATAGCTGCCTACTACCTATAAACTTGGGCGAGTGTGTGGATGCATATACATTCTCCATTGCGATATGTTCTTGAATTTAAGAGCCTGTACTGACACGCATGTGTGCCCAAGTTTGAGACGTGAAGAATGTGGAGTGAAGGCATGTACGACACACCTACTGCAGGTCCTGACTGACGGGTGTTGTGTTCAGCGCCCGACGAGCAATATATAATAGAGGATAAAAATGTCCAGCGAGTTTCAACAGATTATTTTCCTCCACGCCACGAGTAACCTGAGCTTGTACATGTTACACTCTGTACATCTTCTTAATCATTCAAGAAAACTGAATTGTTCATAAGACCCAACCATGAACTGTGTCTCCAGGAAAAGATGATTCCTCAATATTTATACTGCAGACATTCCAGTCCTCAAGTTGTCTCGTCTAAGAAAAACAAGTTTCAATTTGACACATGCAATACCATTTAATACGAATTTATGATAAAATCTTTAATTATAATAACTCGATAACATTTTTATTGATGGCGGCGTCCATCAGGCGAGGTACAAGTAGTGAGCCGTGCCAAGGGTGAGGCTGGCCACAAGCACCGCCACAACAGGTGCGTGTACTACCGCAGTAAGAGTCACCGCTTCACGGGGTGTTATATGCTACAAGAGTCCTCCTTGTTGGGCCGTTTGCACATCTTGCTTCAACACGGCACTAATCACCAGCTCGGCTCGTCCATAACGCAATCTCCGGCCGGGTACCCTGTGAGCCGCGTCTGATCGTCCGCGCCGCTCTGATTTCTGCTGGAGTTTATGAGGGCGGGCGAGGCCTCCAGGGGAAACCTTACCTCGTAGTGTTTGGAAATTTTGCTCGTGGTAAAAGTTGGGCGGCGATATATGTGGGTTCTTTCTCAGATGATTTGATTATTTTTATTTATTTATTTATTTTTTTTTGGGGGGGGGGGGGGGGGGGGGGGAGGGGGTAGAGGCATAAGTTCCTCAGAAAAAAAAGGTTCCCCCAAAGAAAATTAATTAATGAGAAGCACTATGTAGGAGTTATATGAGGGCGTAGGAAAATACCATAATATTGTTCAAAGACGTTTTCCTACAAAAATGAATAAAGGTTTTAAAACTACACCATCCTGCAAAAAAGTATAAGACAAAACAACACAGATTACCGCTAGACACAGCACTGAGGACTGACTGTATCAACAAGCAGTTCCTCATACAAGAAACTTAAACTTCATCACTAATAACGTCACCTGAGAGAGATCTATGTTAGTGTCTCCTTACCAATATTCTCATCCCAAATTTACACAAACACTCGTACATTACATAAGAAAATTACCCTCTTTATCACTAGTATTTCCCATATATTATTTACCATATATGGATGTCCAGCAAACTATAAATGTAATGTGATGTGATGAATCAAAGTAAACATCGATCAGGTGACAGATGTAAACAAACCAATGTACATCGATCAGCTGACAGATGTAAACAAACTAGAGACGTGTCCCCCCCCCCCCCCCCGTTATAAAAACAGGAGTCAGAAGGGCACTGTACTCTCCACTCCGGCAGGTTTTATCCACGCAGGCAGATCCTATAATCCAAATATTTTGTCAGGGAGCTTTTCTAGTTGACAGTTGTGTTTTTGTACCTTACCAGAGTGAAGCAGACTTGGTACAGGTATGTGTCCTTGTTGTTTTGTATTTGTTGTATTTGTTATTGTTGTTTTCGTTCTTTCTGATGTTGTTGTTGTACTGTTATTAATAGCTAGTGTTTTTGTTATTGGTACTGCTGGTGTTATTGTTATTACCGTTGTTGTTGTTATTGTTAGTTATTGTTTTTGTTACTCCTACTGTATATATTAATGGTATCATTGTTGTTGTTACTACTTAGTGTTATCGTTATTACTAGGGGTTATTGTTCTTACTATTCTCGTTGCTATTGCTATTAGTGTTGTTGTTCACTGCTAGTCCCGCCACAACACCCTTATAGTTGTGTTCCATGAGTTAGTTATAGTGTTACAGGGAATCTCTCGTACCAAAATGACTACTTTTGTTCATACCTCTCTCTCTCTCTCTCTCTCTCTCTCTCTCTCTCTCTCTCTCTTTCTCTCCTCTTGACCTCTCACCTACTTCTTTCTTCCAACTCCTCCTTCCACCCTTCGTCTTTCCATCACTCCTTCCCTCTTACCTCCCTTCACCCTTGTCTCCCTTTCCCTTACCTTCTACCGTCCCCCTCTCTCCTTCCTTCCCCCTTACGTCTCTTTACCCTTATCCCTCCCTCCCTCCTCTCTTCCCTCCCCATACCTCTCCCCACCCTTATCCCTCCCTCCTCCCCCTCCTCCCCTCTCCCTCCTCGTCGGTGTTTACAGGTACGCTGCGCCAACACAGGTGAGGGTGCCTGCCCGTCTCCCCACCCCATCCCACTTGACCGTCAGGTGTCGCCGTGTCGAGCCCTAACCAGCTCTCCCCCTTCACCCTGGGGAGTAACACAGGGAGAGGGGGAGAGAAGCCATTGAAGTAAAATAAGGGAGAGGGAGAAAGGACAAAAGCGACAAGAATAACGAGGATCATGGGGGAATAGGGGGAGAGAAAAGAAATAAATATAGATGATAAAAAAGAGAAGTGAAGATAAGAGGGAGAGAAGAAAAGTAAAGGAGAATAACCAGAAAAGTATTGGGGAAGAGAGAGAGAGAGAGAGAGAGAGAGAGAGAGAGAGAGAGAGAGAGAGAGAGAGAGAGAGAGAGAGAGAGAGAGAAATTACTGTGACAGGTGTATTGGTTTGAAACTAGAACAAAAAACAATAGTAACAAGAACAACAAGACAAGAAGAACAATGAACAAAAACAAAAAAACAACAAACAAACAAATAAATAAAAAAACATTGTACACACGAACAACAACAAATTATTCCAAATCATCATAGTCATCATTATCATTCCACCAACAAACACACACACAAAAAAAGTGTTGGAAATCGTAAAACACAACTGAGGGAAGAAGACTTGACGGAACTGGAATTTATTAGAAAGACGATGGTGAATGTGGGCAGCATTTTACTGAGGCTGATAACTGCCAACAACCACCACAACTGCTGCCAACATCTACCACAACTACAGCCCACACCTGCCACAACTACTGCCCACACCTGCCACAACTACAGCCCACACCTGCCACAACTACTGCCCACACCTGCCACAACTACAGCCCACACCTACCACAACTACAGCCCACACCTACCACAACTACTGCCCACACCTGCCACAACTACTGCCCACACCTACCACAACTACAGCCCACACCTGCCACAACTACTGCCCACACCTGCCACAACTACAGCCCACACCTACCACAACTACTGCCCACACCTGCCACAACTACTGCCCACACCTACAACAACTACTGCCCACACGTACCACAACTACCCGTATCTACCACAACTACTGCCCACACCTACCACAACTACAGCCCACACCTACCACAACTACTGCCCACACCTACCACAACTACTGCCCACACCTACCACAACTACTGCCCACACCTGCCACAACTGTCCAAGGAAGGAAGTAGAGAAGGAAGAAACGAGGATAACACAGAGAGGATATAGAGACGTGAAGATAAACACTAAGTACAGGAAGGAAGAGAATAAAGGAGAGAAGAAAGAACAGGGAGAAAAAGACAGGAGGGTAGTGGAGGGAAGGGAGGGTAGTGGAGGGAAGAAGAGAGGGAGCACTAACACAGGGTAAACACTAGGAGGGTAGTGGAGGGGGGCCACAGGGATATCCTAATGGCCGACGATGATGCTATTTGCTCAAGGATGCGTGTCAACACCACCAGAGAGAGAGAGAGAGAGAGAGAGGGAGAGAGAGAGAGAGAGAGAGAGAGAGAGAGAGAGAGAGAGAGAGAGAGAGAGAGAGAGAGAGCTCACCATACATCATTCAAAAAGGCACCAAGTAAACTCACGCCGGAGTAGCTGACGAAGAACCAACCGGATAACTAAACTGGTTATGTGGGTCGTGAGAGGCTTGAGGTCAGTCTGTAATAACGTGTCGTGTCACCTGTACATAAGACATCTCACCTTTTTTTTTCACCTGGTAATTAAACACCTTAACGTTTATTAGTAGTTCTTTTTGGTCTTCTTCCATCTTAACTACATTTTCCATCTCTCTCCTTTCCTTTAATTCTCCATCTCTTTCTCCTCCTCTTCCTCCTGCTCCTACTCCCTCTCCCCCCCCCCTCCTGCTTCTCTCTTTCTCCTTCCTCCTATTACCCCTCTTCCCGCTCCTCCTCCTCCTCTTCTCTCTCCCCCCACATCCTCCTATCCCCTCCTACTTCTCTTACCCGTCCTCCTGCTCCTCCTCTTACCCATCCTCCTATTCCCTCCTACTTCTCTTACCCTTCCACCTGCGCCTCCTCTTACCCGTCCTCCTGCTCCTCCTCTTACCCGTCCTCCTGCTCCTCCTCTTACCCGTCCTCCTGCTCCTCCTCTTACCCATCCTCCTATCCCCTCCTACTTCTCTTACCCGTCCTCCTGCTCCTTCTCTTACCCGTCCTCCTACTCCCCCCTCCTCCTCCCTTCCCTGCAAGTGGGACCTGCAAAATTTATCAGCGATCCCTCCCCGTTCGTCCCGAGTCGATCGACAAGAACGTATAATTATTTCACACAAGATACGACCTGACCAAAATACACCTGGGGAACACAACTCACACAGTAAGTTCTTCTGTTCAGGGGATAACATGAAGATTAGGCACCAGAGATTATTTCACATGAAGATTAACCATCCTAACCTAACCTAGGGTAATCTAACCTAAGAGAATCTACATTAACCTAACTTAATTTTCAGGTGATTCATATTATTATTTTAACTCTTCTCTCTTGTTAACCTTTACTGAGAGAGCCACGATACTGTATTAGTTTCTCAATAAAAAATAAAAAAAAAAAAATAAACTCGTCGTGAGGTCATGCCATCAACAATCAAACATTCGCGTGCAAATTTCGAGGCTAAATGTGTCATGGTTTTGCACACGCACACACACACACACACACACACACACACAGGTACATTACAATATTACTCCACTGCCACACCACCTCGACGTCTCCCACCCCCTCCCTCCTTCCTCTCTCAGGTAAATGGATGGACTAAATGACACAACCAATAGTGAAATATACAACACGTTAGGTTAGGTTAGGTTAGGTTTAGGTTAGGTTAGGTTAGGTCAGGTTAGATTAGGTTAGGGTCAGGTTAGGTTATGCTTAGGTTAGGTTAGGTTAGATTAGGTTAGGTTATGCTTAGGTTAGGGTTTGCTAAGGTTAGATTAGGTTAGGTTAGGTAAGGATAAATTAGAATAGGGTTAGGTTAGGTTAGTTAAGCATTAGGGTGGTTAATCTTCATGAGGATTAAGCTAGGGTGTCTAATGTTCAGGTGACTCTTGTTATATATTCTGATACCATCTCAAGAGAGGAGTGTCGTGGTAACTAGTAACAACAATCAAAGCCTTAGTTCCGGGTAGTAGTGAAGCCAAAAATACACCTCAGTATTGTCTAAAAACACCATCAGATAAGAGAGTTGTTATAGATGTTATTGAGCGCTTGCATGTCTGGTGTGTGTGTGTGTGTGTGTGTGTGTGTGCGTGTGTGTGTAAAAGTATCTGCTACAAGACCCTGGATTACTCAGGTGTTTGTATCTCAGCTAAGGTAATGGTCCTAGTCTCTCCCCCTTAGATAATGGTCCTAGTCTCTCCCCCTTAGATAATGATCCTAGTCTCTCCCCCTTAGATAATGGTCCTAGTCTCTCCCCCTTAGATAATGGTCCTAGTCTCTCCCCTTATGTAATGGTCCTAGTCTCTCCCCCTTAGATAATGGTCCTATTGTCTCCCCCTTAGATAATGGTCCTAGTCTCTCCCCCTTAGGTAATGGTCCTATTGTCTCCCCCTTAGATAATGGTCCAAGTCTCTCCCCTTGCACCCGGCCCTCAAAACACACCAATACCCTCCAGTTTCCTCCTAACCATCGTAGTCTATCCTGGAAGTCGTACTATTCACAACAATTCGTACTGTATTTCCATTAATTTAATCTATCCAGGGGAAAGAACACACACACACAGGCTTCACGAGCACAATGTGTGTGTGTGTGTGTGTGTGTGTGTGTGTGTGTGTGTGTGTTTGTTCAATGTTATTATATTTACCCTCGAGCAACACTATGTAGCTCTGTCGCTTTATTGAAATTTTAAATGAATGCTTTATGACGTATTTAATAACTGGAGGTGCATTGAAATTTGTGAGGCAGAGGCGATGTGAAGGGTGTCTGGCCAAAAACAACTGAAAGTACAGTAGTAATGAAAATGTGTGTGTGTGTGGGGGGGGGGGGGTGGTGGAGGGGGGGTGGTGAGGGGGGTGGAGAGGGGTGTGGGGGGTGTGGAGGGGGGGTGGTGGGAGGGGGTGGGAAGCATAACTCGATTGTATTTTTTGTTTGTTTATTTTGTATTTTTTTTTTATAAGTGTTGTGAATTAGATAAGGATTAGTTTATGTATGTATGTATGTATGTATGTATGTATGTATGTATGTATGTATGTATAGTTATTGTTGATCTGTATAATTAAATCTAAATAAACTGTTTCAATGTCTAATTCAATCTTCTTATACAATTTTAATCTTATTATATCAAGGTTCTGTAACTCCCCCTTCTCCTCCCCCCCCCAAACCACCTACCCTCCCCCAACCCCCTCCCCTCCTCCCCCCCACCTCCTCTTTTGTACTACGTAACTCATCTAAAGACAAAAAAAAAGACAATAATATCACAAGTACTTTTTTTTAGAAGATTGTAATGTACACCTTTTAAGCATGGAAAATATCCCAACATTATTTTTTTATTATTATTTTTTTTTAACAGCCAGTGAATATCTTAGCTGCAGTATTTTATCAGGGAGAAAACTTGTTATCGTTATTCATGCTTTTCGAACACAAGCACTTAACCGGTGCATTGTTAACCCCCCAAGCACATGATGCTAACAATTTTACACTACAGGCATTTAAGGGTAACTGACATATTTTAAAGCAACATAATTTGACGCTACATAACACTAAAGAATAACATTTATAAAAGAAAATTGATGTTATGAATATTACAACAAACATTTAAAGACAGAAATATCATTATCTATTTCTGTCTGGGATATGAAGTCAGAACTGTACTCGAACCAGAGACCCTTAGGACGGAAGGCGAGTTATATATCCACCAGACCACCGCATCCCTACTTAATGGTATTCACTAGACATGTCGCTCTCTCATGGAGGATAATAATTACAAGAGCATGTAGCCACTTTATGATGTAAGACTTGTAATTACTTAACGCTGTAGGGGAGACACACACACACACACACACACACACACACACACACACACACACACACACACACACACACACACACACACACACACACACACCTGTCAACTTGTACTCACTGAGATCTACAATAAAATAGACTGATAGTAGACTAGACTGTCTTATCCAACCCATATCAACCTTCCCTTACTAAATGTTCACACCAAGACATTGAACACTGGTGATAACTAAACTAAATGTTCACACCAGGACGCTGAACACTGGTGATAACTAAACTAAATGTTCACACCAGGACGCTGAACATTGGAGAAAACTAAACTAAATGTTCACACCAGGACGCTGAACACTGGAGAAAACTAAACTAAATGTTCACACCAGGACGTTGAACACTGGAGATAACTAAACCTATCTCCGTTAAGTTATATGGCAAGAGGTGTATTAAATAGACCTATGTTCACACGACTGAGTTGAACTATCTATTCAACTTAACCTGTTCTATAGCCAAAATGTAAACAAATGTGACCTGTCCTATAGCCAAAATGTAAACAAAGGTGACCTGTTCTATAGCCGAAGTGTAAACAAAGGTGACCTGTTCTATAGCCAAAATGTAAACAAAGATGACCTGTGACTATATACGAAGGAGTAAACAGATATCCTATACAAACAACAACTTTTTTATAGTTAAATTAATAAACAAACCAATTTAGTTTAACCATATATGAATTGTGTATCATCACCTTCCGCTTCAGTTCACCTTAATAATAATAATAATAATAATAATAATAA
>CAUDMG010002538.1:9075478-9107978 GCA_958450375.1 Homarus gammarus
ATAGTATACCGTGATACTTCTAAACCCATAACATAACCCTACATTAAAAACTTACAGTAAATCAATACAGTTTCGGCGCTCATTGACTTTCTTCTCACCTTCTATAATAGCAAGAGGATATGGGTTGCAAATAATAATAATAATAATAATAATAATAATAATAATAGCAATAATAATAATAATAATAATAATAATAATAATAATAATAATAATAATAATAATAATAATAAAGTCTACCCAATTTTAACTTCGTTTTCTTTCATCAACTAGACACGAATGTATAAATAATCAACTAAAAAACAACAAATAAATGTAAATGTAAATAAAGAGATTACAAAAATAACACACCAGGAGTGAAGCTAATTCTTAAACACCTGAAATAGGGGGAAATTAAGAACCAATTACGTGGAAGGTGATAAACATAAGAACAAAAAATAAATTAATTGAAGAACACAGGTGGAGAATAGGGAATAATAGGTAAAATTAAGGTATAAATAAAATAGGTAAGGATAATAATATGTAAAATATGTAGGAAAATGGGTAATATTGTAATAGGTAAAGATGATACGTCAGAATAAAATAGGTAATAGGAAAGAGAGGAGAAGACAGAGAGCTGGAAGATAATAGGTATACGAATAGGCTGGATAATAATAGGCAAAACATAAAGAAACGATAAGGTAATAGGCAAAAAGAAGAAAAATATAAACAAAAAGAGAGAGAGAGAGAGAGAGAGAGAGAGAGAGAGAGAGAGAGAGAGAGAGAGAGAGAGAGAGCATTGAGGCAAAGTTTGTGGACAGGGTCATTTGTGGAAGCTTCTTACTAGTGTCTCCTGCCACCCAGCCTGCCACCCAGCCTGCCACCCACTCAGCCGCCCATCCTGCCACCCACCCACCCGCCCACTCACCCACCAGCCCACTCACCCACCCACCAACCCATTAACCCAACCACACGCTCGACTGGTATAGGAAGAAGGAATAAGAGAAGGAAGCAAGAATGATCAGAAGATGTAAAGAGGGCAACGAAGGAAGAATTAAAAGAAGTATAATGAGGGAGGGAAGAGAAGAGGCGTAAATGTTAAAGAAAGAAGAAAGGAAGGAAGGAAGGAAGGAAGGAAGGAAGGAAGGAAGGGTTGAGGGAGAGTGTGGAAATGAGAAAAAAAAGAAGAAGAGGGAAGGGGAAGAATGAAAGAAGGAGACGGAAGAAAGAAGGGGAAGGAAGAAGAAAGAAGAAAGAAGAATAGGGAAGAGGAAAGAAACAGTAAGAAAGATGAAAAAGGATAATTTTGAAAGCGAAGTGAATGAAAGAAATACTAATGGCTGGAGTAACGCAGAATAACGATGGAAAAAAAAGAAAGAAGAAAGAAGTGAAGGAACTAATGACAGACGACGAAGGAAACGAAGTGGAACAGTCGATAAAAAAAAGAGAAGACTGATGATGATGGAAGCAACACAAAAGGAGAAAAAATGAGAAAACGAGGTGTAAGATGATGATGATGAGAGAGAGAGAGAGAGAGAGAGAGAGAGAGAGAGAGAGAGAGAGAGAGAGAGAGAGAGAGAGAGAGAGAGTAGAGAGAGAGAGAGAGAGGACAAAAAAAAACATTACCTTTATGATAAGATTAAGAGAGAGTGCCAAGGGGTGCCAAGAGTGCCACTGACCCTGGTGTGGCTGAGGTGCAACACACAGGAAGGAAGCAGAGAGGCCCTACCCCTCCCCCTCTACCCTTCCAACACACCCCTCTCCCTCCCCCCTTCCCCTCCAGCACCCCCTCCCCCCCTCCAGTAACCCGGCATCACTTTCTCGCTTCACAAGTTCTCACCAACTTTCAAGACATGTTCAGTACACGTCGAGGGAAACTAGAGAGGGGGGAGGGGGGAAGGGGGAGAGGGGAGGGGGGAGGGGGGAAGGGGGAGAGGGGAGGGGGGAGGGGGGAGGGAGGGAAGTAACAAAACAACGAGGAGGGAGTAAAGAGGAAGAAGTTAGGAGGAGGAAAGAGGAAGGGTGAACAGGAGGAGGAAGGAGTAATGAGGAGGAAGAGAAGGAAGGAATAAGGGGGAGGAACGAGAGGAAGTAGGAGAAAGGAGAAAGGAGGATGTGGAGGGATGGAGTAATAGGAGAAGAGAGTTAACAGAGAGGGAGTGAAGAAAAGAACGAAAGAGGAGTAGAAGGAGCTTAAGGAAGAGATGGAGAAGAAGAAGAAGAAGAAGAATATCAGGAAAGGAAATTAAAGAAATTGTAATAAAACAAAATTAAAAGCCAAAAAAACGAGAAAAAACGAGAAAAAATCAGAAAAAATAAAAGAAAATAAGAAAATTAAACTAAAATAAAAGTCAAACCAAAACAAAACACAAAAAAGAAGCAAAAAGCAAAAAATAGACAAACCCAAAACAACAGCAGCTAAAATAAAAGAAACAAAATCCGACTAAAAAACAATAATAAAACAAAAATTAACACCTAAGAAAAAAAAAAAGTTAAAAAAACAAAAGAAAAAAATATCACAAAAGTCGAACAAAAGAGAAAATGTAACAAAAACATCAAGAGAAGAAAATAGGGGATGAGAAACAGACGATAAAGAGTAACAAGAAACAAGTAATAAGAGAAGAGAAGAGAAGAGCATAAACTAATAACAACAAAGAGATGACGAATACGAAGCAAGAAATTCAAAGAGAGAGAGAGAGAGAGAGAGAGAGAGAGAGAGAGAGAGAGAGAGAGAGAGAGAGAGAGAGAGACCCAACAATAACCTGATAAAAGAGAAGGTGATGAGACGGCATAATAACAGAGGGAGTTGTTGCCAATAAAGTGAAAACCCCGTCGCCATTCGCCTCCTCACTATTTTAGCGAAGACACAAAAGGAAAATGCTAATGGTATCGAACAGCATACAAGATTCGATTACAATTTGCTTGTTCTGTAAAGTAAGGAAAAAAATGCGAACACAAGGCACTGGGGAGGAGGGGGGGGGGGGGAATTTTGTTACGAATTGCATTAAGTCGGATTGAAGTCTTTGTCTGACGTCATGAATTACATTAAGTCGGATTGAAGTCTTTCTCTGACGTCATGAATTACATTAAGTCGGATTGAAGTCTTTGTCTGACGTCATGAATTACATTAAGTCGGATTGACGTCTTTGTCTGACGTCATGAATTACATTAAGTCGGATTGACGTCTTTGTCTGACGTCATGAATTACATTAAGTCGGATTGACGTCTTTGTCTGACGTCATGAATTACATTAAGTCGGATTGACGTCTTTGTCTGACGTCATGAATTACATTAAGTCGGATTGACGTCTTTGTCTGACGTCATGAATTACATTAAGTCGGATTGTAATCTTCCTCTGACGTCATGAATTACATTAAATAAGAAAGACTCGTACTGTCATGAATTCTATTGGGCGGAACAACAACAAAAAAGTCTTATTGTGGCGTCATGCATTACATTACGTGAAGAAAAAAGACTGCGGCCTTAAGACTGGCTAAGAGGAAGACACGGCCAGACCACACAACTGAAAGCAAATAAATAATACAGCGACCCACGCGTAATGTGAACCTCTCTCTCTACACACACACACACACACACACACACAGAAAAAATCTAATTTGTACCTGTCTAAAGTTAGAATTCTACAAAAAAAAGAAAGTGGAGAAAGGAAAGAAGAAAAAAAAGTGAGTGAAAGGACAAATACGAATGTTAGTCCTGGTTGTAGATGGTGTGAGGTAATCTGTATGTTACTTTATCTGTCTGACTGTAACGTTGCCTTTACTTTCTCTAACTGAAAGTAACGTTACTTTTACTGACTGACTATAATGTTATTTTTACTAACTATTTGGCTGTAACGTTACTTTTACTGACTGACTGTAACGTTACTTTTACTTTATTTAACTGACTGTAACGTTACTTATACTAATTGACTGTAACGTTACTTTTACTGACTATCTGCTTGTAACTTTGCTTTCACTTTCTCCAGCATAAGACTTCATAACTTGTACTTTCTACACTTTACTTTTCCTGGTGATTTGGACTATCCCCATCTGACGTCATTACAGCCTGTACTTTCTTCACCTTTACTGTAATAACTTGTAATGTCTTCAGGAAACATATTAATAAAGTACACTTACTGCCACACAACACAAACCAACGCACAGGCGCACGAATGAATGAAAACACACACACACACACACACACACACACACACACACACACACAAGCCAAGACGCTGCCTCAAGTGTTTTCTGGAGAAACTCACCTGGCAGTATTTGTCTTCCAGAATAAGCACCGCCGTCGGATAAAATAAATACAACTTGAAATAAATTCGACTGGAAGTTGGTGAACGTGCGCAGGTCTTATCACGGATAGGAACAAGGAGGTGAAAATATAGTTTATTTCTTTGATTTACAATGCAATAAATTATGAGAAAATGATTTATTTCACAATGTAATAATTTCAGTCATTTATAAAACACTGATTTACAACGCAAGATACTAGTAAGAGAAAAACTGTTTATTTCATTAATTTACAAAATTCGAATTTACAACATAACAAACTATAATGGATGAAAATTTACTTATCTCCTTTAAAAGACAATAATAATTTTTTTTTACTTTTACAACACAAAACACTATAAGGAATTTACAACTTTACGCTCATTTACAACAAAATACTGAAAACACTCATTTATTTCAGTGATTTACAATTAATTCAACTATGTATTAAAAAATTAGTTATCGTCATTAAGCCTCATAGTCACAATTATTTTTTAAGGCCACATTAATTGTATTCGCCTGTTCTTAATCACCTTGTTAATTATAATAGAATTTCCATCGATTGTGGTCTTATAATCAGTAATTAATTGGATTAGAGTTATAGCCTTAACTAAAACTGATCTAATTAATTAACTTCATCTCTCTCTCTCTCTCTCTTCATAACAGACAAACAAACAAACACAATAGTCTTCATAACTTACAAATAAACACGACCAAACAAATACAAAGTGTTTGTTTGAGTTCCCTTGACAATATCATTCTATCTCATGATGAAACAACGACTAAAATACGGTATTATTTTATCTCTAAAGAGTAATATTATCTTGTAATATTCTCAATGATAAGTATTACCCCCCCCCCCTCAAGACTTGACTCAGAATAAAAAAAAAAGTCTGGAATTTCGTTTTTCTGAGGAGGTAAAACAAACAAACAAACAAACATTACATGACGATGATGGTATGTTTGGATTGAAATACGAATCACACACACACACACACACACACACTACTACTACTACTACTTTGCTGTCACTCGGAATCGAGTATGACGATCATCCAGCTCTGATACAATGATATGAATTATTAACGATGTCACCTAGGTTGGTGAGTTCTGAGGTGTTGCACATGTAGGGGGCTCCAACTAGTGCGGGAGGGCCGGCGGCAGCGTCTTTCCGACGTTGGCGCTTTTCTGCCTCATTATGCAGTCGGGCTAACTCGAAAGTATTGACACCTTCTCGTGTAGTGCTTCTCCAAGCGTTACAGTGTGAAGTAATCGTCTCCTAAGTGAGGTGGTCGATTTGGCACTTTTTCAGGATTGCCATAAGACTATCCTTACACCTTTTCAGTTGCCCGCCAGCATTACGTTTACTATTCGTTAGGTGACTGTAAAGTAGCTGCTTCGGCAGTCTACTGTCGTCCATGCGGATAACATGGCCAGTCCAGCGCAGTTGCTCATGGATAATGGTAGCCTTGATACTTCTACAGCTGGTATCAGTAAGAATACTGGCATTTCTTCTCTTGTCTCCCCCAGCGAACTCGGGGGATGGAACGTAGACTATGTTGGTGAAAGTTTTCGAGTGCCTTCAGGTGCCTCCTCGCTGCCATATAGCAGGGTGGAGGACCACTGTTCGATATACGTGTAATTTGTAGATAATTTCAGCTCCCTACAGCCGAAGACACTGTTCAGGAGTCTGCCAAAGGCTTGAGATACACATATGATCCGATGCTGAATCTCTTCATCGATGTCCACCGAAAGTGGGTAACATTAGAGAGGTTAGTACCGCTAAGCTGGATGGATGGTGGAGGTGTGGCTGAAACAGGGGCAGGCTGAAAGAGAACCTGAGTCTTAAGTACATTCACCTCAAGGCCGAAGTGTGCATACGCATCTGCGTAGGTGTTCAAGATCTCCTGTAAGTCGCGTTCAGCGTGAGCGACAAGGGTGAGGTCGTCTGCACACTGAAGCTCAGTAATGGAAGCTGCCGACACCTTTGTTCCTGCCTTGAGCCATCTTATGTTGAAAAGACCCTTCATCCGGTACTCGATGTCCACCCTGCCAGCTAAATTGGCACTGGCACGAGTAGGGAAGGAAGCCAAGAAAATGGAAGAGAGAGCTGGTGCCAGTACACACCCTTGTTTAACCCCCGTTGAATTTAATTGAATTGACACAGTTTGGGTGGGGAAGCACTCAGACTGGGAGCCATTATGCAGGACACTGCCGTTCATGCCATCATGGAGTTGCCTAACAATGGTGATGAATTTTGGTAGGCAGCCAAAACGGTTTTGGAGCCACCAGAGGGCTTTCTTGTTGACCGAGTCGAAGGCCTTGGTTAGGTCGATGAAAGCCAAGTACAGGTCACGACGCTGTTCTCTGCACTTTTCCTGTATCTGACGGGCAGCAAAGATCATGTCAGTGGCGCCACGTGATGGTCTAAGGCCACAGTGAGATTCTGGGAGGAAGATTTCCGCCTCAGAAAGAAATTTGTTAAGGAGGACTTGGGCGATAATCTTGACAGCTACAGACAGCAGCGAGATCCCCCGGTAGTTGCCAGTCTGACTGGTCTCCCTTGTTCTTATAAATATTGACGATGTAGGCGTCTTTAAGAGCTTGGGGGATTTCCTCCTTTTCCCATAAATTCTCCAGGAGAGACTGGAGACGGCTGGTAAGCAGAGGTCCTCCTGCTTTATACACTTCGGCTGGGATTCCATCAGGCCCTGAGGCTTTGTTATTTTTCATCAGTTTGATGGCAGTAGCTACCTCATCCAGGGATGGAGGATGGCTGAAGTGGGTCAGCTCTGGGTGCTGAGGGACTTGCTGGGTAGTCAGGACATCCACATCGGTGTTTCGGTTGAGCAGTGAATGGTAGCGCTCCTTCCAGGGCTGAAGGATGCCTTCATCGTCTTTAATTAGGGAGTTTCCGTTGACTGAGCGGAGGGGGGCTGCGCCATGAGTGATTTGCCCATAAATTGTTTTTGTGGAATTGAAAAATTCGCGCATCTTATGCCGACCTGCAAATTATTGTGTTTCACACGATTTATTTTTAGACCAGTTTTCTTTAGATTGCGGAGTTCCCGCTGGGCCGCCGCTTTCATCTGCGGAAGGTATCAGCTTTGGTCCGAGACTGAGGGTTGTTCTGCAAGTCAGTAAAAGCAGCACGTTTATCATCGACGAGTACATTGATTGCCAGGTCATTTTCATCCAACCAGTCCTGGTGTATTCTTTCGATCTGGCCGAGGGTCTCTCTGAAGGTTTTTGTCATGACAGTGTCGAGAATATCCATTCGAAATATACAACATATCTTCGAACCCTGACTGAAAAATATACCATACATACATATTCTGAACCCTTCAATGAAATATACAAGAAAATACAACATACACACCTAGCATAAGACCTTTAAAGAAATATACACGATAGAGATATATTTTTCAAACTAAATTTAAAAATACAGAAAATTATAGCTTGATAAAACCTTTCCTTTCAATAGGACTTACATTTTTCACCTGCCACTTTTTGTAATGTACCCACGCCTGTCTGTGTCTGTCTGTGTATGACTATCTGTTTCTTCGTCTGCCTTTGTCTGTTTGTTTTCAAGTCTGTATGTGTCTCTGTTTTCACGTGTCTGTGTCTGTCAATTTCCTCATCTCTGTCTATGTACCTGTCTGTCATCGTTTAAATTTCACTCCTACCTTAAGAAACGACTGTCAAAATTTAACCTTCACTGACGTCTGTGTCTGAGGGGTCCACTGTGTCGGGGTCCACTAGCCTTTGTGTCGGTCAGCATACCTACACAACCCCTCTCCTCCCCCTCACCTCACCTCCCCTCCCCTCCCTGCTCCTCCCTTTCCCTCACCTCCACTCACCTCTCATCCCCTCCCCTCCCTATCCAAACATACACACACACACACTAAATTCAGGTTCCGTAAATGTAAGTAAATAATTCAATCAGTTGATGCCAGACCGGCCGAGTTAATGAATCCTTTTTAATAACCACTAATCAATGAGGTACAGTCGGAGCGTGCAGCCTGCCTGGGTGAGTGGATGGGTGGGTCGATGGTAGTCTGGGTGGGTAGGTGGTGTTTCCCTTGACGCCCACAGGATAAACGCACTGCAAGCAACCTCTGACGCAGCTTACGAACGCACATCACTACAGGATGGTAAGGAACAGACCAGACAAGGCACTGTTGATATCACAGTGTTGGAGCAGCGGTGACTAACCAGTACAACAGTGATATGTCAAGTCACTGGATACTGTATTAGTGCTTGAGTAAGAGGTACGATAGTGATATAGAAAGTCACCAGACACTGTAGCAGTGCTAGAGGGGAAGGTGCAACAGTAATATATGGCACTATCTTCAGAATGTCACTTTATGGCACTGTAGTGAAGCATAAAGACGAGTGACTCGGTAATAACCTGAAATTTCAAGTTTACGATGCCAGTGTCACCTCGGTGGCACCCCCATCTTCTGCATAGTGCCACATCCCTTGTCTTCACTGTGCCACGCCTGTCTTCACTGTGCCACACCTGTCTTCGCCCCGCCACGCCTGTCTTCGCCCCGCCACACCTGTCTTCGCCCCGCCACGCCTGTCTTCACCCCGCCACGACTGTCTTCGCCCCGCCACACCTGTCTTCGCCCCGCCACGCCTGTCTTCGCCCCGCCACGCCTGTCTTCACCATGACACATAGTCTGCATTCGTCGCCACGTGAACATTAAGTCGTGTAAATCAAGCCATTAGCTACAGCCGACAACTACTCCCACGTGACCAGCTTTCGTCAATGGGCAACAAGCCTTCGCTCCTCCATTAGTTTCTGGTCAATTTACGCCAATTAGCCTCATTAGGGACAATTCATTAAAGTTCGCCGTTAATTTGCTGTTTATTGCGCTTTCACCTAATATTGCCGCCGCGGTGCAGGTACATGGGGGCATCGTTACCGGACTGTCTCAAGTAGGTGGGTGGGGCGAGGCTGTGAAGGCGAGTGTCGTGTTTAATGTTGCAGTAACGTCACAGCTGGGGGTTACCTGGCTCCCGGTACACACACACACACACACACACACACATCGCACTTTAACTGCTGTCGACACTTGCCCATCACTACCGCCACCCTGCCTGACTGTTGCCGACACTTGCCCATCACTACCACCACCCTGCCTGACTGTTGCCGAAACTTGCCCATCACTACCACCACCCTGCCTGACTGTTGCCGACTCTTGCCCATTACTACCACCACCCTGCCTGACTGTTGCCGACACTTGCCCATTACTACCACCACCCTGCCTGACTGCTGTTGACGCTTGCCCATCACTACCACCACGCTGCCTGACTGCTGCCGACACTTGCCCATTTTCTTCCATAAGAGCGAAAATTGAGTGAGTGACACAATGTAATGACTTCACGAGGTTGGAGCAGTAAATGTCACTCATTCCTCTCATGCTCTTGCACTCACCTGAACGAACTTTTATTAAGTACACGACGCACTCTCTGCTTCACCCACACACTCCCTGACTCACCCACACACACCCTGACTCACCCATACACACACACTCTGACTCACACACACACTCCGTGACTCACCCACACACACTCCCTGACTCAACGACACACACTCCCTGACTCACCCACACACACTCCCTGACTCACTCACACACTCCCTGACTCACCCACACACACTCCCTGACTCACCCACACACACACCCTGACTCACCCACACACACTCCCTCCCTCACCCACACAACCCCTCCCTCACCCACACACTCCCTGACTCACCCACACAACTCCTGACTCACCCACACACTCCCTGACTCACCCACACACTCCCTGACTCACCCACACACACTCCCTGACTCACCCACACACTCCCTGACTCACCCACACACACTCCCTGACTCACCCACACACACTACCTGCGCCACCCACACACACCCTGACTCACCCACACACACTCCCTGACTCACCCACACACACCCTGACTCACACACACACTCCCTGACTCACCCACACACACTCTCTAACTCACCCACACACACTCCCTGACTCACCCACACACACTCCCTGACTCACCCACACACACACTCCCTGACTCACCCACACAACCCCTCCCTCACCCACACCCCTCTGGAGACTTGTGCATACTTCTATTCATTCTACGTAATTATGTATAGTCAATTTATACAAGTAAACATCATCATCACACTGGATATATACATGAAGCTCAATACAGTAATTATTATAGTAAACAATAATACAACAGAAAGTTTTACATATTACATAAAAATAATAACCCCTGATAAATTATGCATTATATCACCATTACCCATACTCATGCTGAACTGTATACCTGTATAGTTTGTATAAATTCCTATTCAATTGTATTCCTGTATGATAATTTAACTGAAAAAATATTATTATTGTTGTTGTTGTTGTTGTTGTTGTTGTTGGTGGTGGTGGTGGTTTATTTGTTGTTGTTGGCTAATTTTTTTGTTGTTGGTTGATTTCTTGTTATTTGAAATGAATGAAAAGTATCGTGACACTTCTCTACTTTGTGTTCATATGTCACTAAGAATGTTCAGTACTTTGTGTTCATATGTCACTAAGAATGTTCAGTACTTTGTGTTCATAAGTCACTGAGAATGTTCAGTACTTTGTGTTCATATGTCACTAAGAATGTTCAGTGTCCTACCTCTGTCTCCCTCCGGCTCTCTGACAGCGGGGGGAGGGGGGAGGGGGCAAATGTTCATATGATTCTTATAATGATGTTCATTGTTTACTATATGAACTTCTGAAAACATCGAAAACATTCATAAACTAAAACTTGAAATGGTTGAAACACAGGTAAGGATGGTGGTTGAAACACAGGTAAGGATGGTGGTTGAAACACAGGTAAGGATGGTGGTTGAAACACAGGTGACATGAGGTGTAATAATATGTATCTGAAACTCTTACTAAAAATGTTGCGTTTCCTGTACCGTCAATACAGCTAAGGGGGACCGGTCAGGACCTAACAAGAACCACCACCCACCCCCCCCCCCCCCCACACACACACACACGGCTAAGATGAAGCCACTGGTAACAATCAATTCCCCGTCACTCGTGTTTACAGTTAACTTTTTAAATCCCTTTGTGAATCTCAAAAAAAAAAAGTGTATTCCTCCCTGTTCGTCTACCCGCCCTCCACCCCTGTCTCCATCCCTC
Organism: Homarus gammarus; assembly: GCA_958450375.1. Lineage (NCBI taxonomy): Eukaryota > Metazoa > Arthropoda > Malacostraca > Decapoda > Nephropidae > Homarus > Homarus gammarus. The sequence continues at coordinate 9,086,923 of CAUDMG010002538.1, forward strand.
ATTGGCTGCCAAATCCTCTCCATCCCTTGTACAGGCAGGGACGCGCGACTCTAATCCCTCCTTCAGAGTGGGAGGGGAAAGGCGAGGGAGTTGATCCACGGAGCCTCTACGTGTGATGCTGGGGCCCCTGGACGACCAGCTGGGTTCCTCTCTTTAAGTCTCAGAAAATAACATTTCCATTCTTTCTTTCATTTTTTTTTTTTTTTTTTATTTAAGAGTTAAGACTCGTATCACTTACCCCGGACACTGAGGCTACAGAGATTCAATGTTTCGCTCGTCGTGAGGCTTATGAAGAAAGAAGAAAATTTAAATGATGAGCCTTAGAGACCCCGGGGCCAAGAATCATTATGGTGAGTCCTATCCTCCGGCATGTGGGGAGGAAATGCTCGCCATTACCCAGGTCTTGGAAACCAATACACCATGACCTCGAAACTTACCCCATCTCGCCTAGAATGAAAAGCCTGAACTAATTAACTCTCCAAACAGAGCCGGATGGCCCTCACCGTTCACAGCTTTCTCCAATCAACTGCAAATTAGTCTAGTCTTCCCCTCGCCTTTGCTGGCTAATCCAGACGAGCTCCGACCTAATCACTTGCCTGCCTGCTTGCCTGCCTCGTCCATGACAGGCACCCCCAACATATTGCACTACCACCGTTAATCATCATCATACAATAGCTTTTGTGTAATTTCCCCGAGCAAGAGGCTGCTGGCAGGTTAAGTCTTGCTGAACAAACTGTTTACTTGATAACTATATTTAGTTTCACAAGTTACAATCCCGACTCAACTTCCTACGTGTTTAATGTCTAAGTTCTTCACACATCCTTCCGTGTCGAGAGAGAAAAAAAACCACGTTCAACTCACTAAACTTACTTAAACAGAATACAATGTTTGCTTCATCATAACTGTGGATTGTAATGTTAAAAAAGAGGAGTATCTCTTATTTGTAAACCCATCTTTTGAACTCAACAAACACAGAATCTGCAGACAATTCCATCATGTAAAAGACAAGTTCACAGATATATATGCACAGTGAAAAAAAAAAAGAAATCAGACCTGTGCTTGACTCTCCCGTGTGACTAGACCTATGAAACTCCCTGGGGGATAATCCTCTTAACACGTCAAGCCGGAAGTCTGGACCAAATCTACCTGTACTGTCGGCTGGTGAGAGCCTATCCACCACACCCATCACACCACACCACGCCACACTACATTACACCCCACCACACCCCACCACGCCACACCCCACCACACCACGTCCAACACCTTTATCTTTTTTAACATTATTCACACGATACAAATACAAAATACACCTGACGAACCTAGATAATAAAATAAGCACCACGATATCACCTCATTGTGTAGGGCTAATGAGTGACAGGTAGGAGGCCCACTGTATATAAACAAATCAGATAGATGGACACTACATACACAAAACAAAAGCTAAGCAAAAAATTCATCAACCTCAATACATAGTTTACATACATAAGAGTCACTAGCACTAACTAATACACGATACTCTTAAAATCCAACAGAGGGCAGCACCACCACCATGATGTACGGTGCCCCTCCCTTTAACACCCTCTATACTGTGTGTTAAACAGCGTAGTGTTGAACAAAAAGAATATTTACTGTGCGATAAACAACGGAACATAAGATATACTGACGTCATATATAACGAGAGTGTTTGCAATATTCTACACAGGGCCAATTTTTTTTCCCCTTACAGCGGGCAGAGAAGGGGGGGACCATTTTCATATGAACCTCGTATGGTGTAATGTTTCCCCTGGTGAGAGGATATAAAAGATAACATCAACGTGATGTTTCTCGCCCCCTGTTCAGCGTGAGTGAATTGTGTTGTTCAGTTCCTGCAGTAAGCTGAATAAATGTCAGTTCTGATTACACACTGAACGCTTAATCCTTACATGAAGAGACAGGGCGGTGCCACCCAGGGTAAAGCAAGGAAGGAGGAGGAGGAGGAGGAGGACCCGGCACAGCCATAATTCACACCTCGCATGTGTCTCTTCTCTTTGTTGTGGCCCGACACACTTTTTTGTCCTTTATGAGCGGTGTGGTGATGACCCTTGTTGTTTACCTCACCTGCTGCTTACCTGCTTATAACCCCTCCCTCTACCTGCTGCTTACCTGCTTATACACCTTGACACCTCTCCCACCTGTTGCTAACTGCTTATAACTCCTCCTCCTACCTGCTTATACAAACCCCCGCCATCCTACTTATACAATCTGATATCCCTTCCCTCCCTCCACCCTCCCTCCCTCCCTTCCCTCCACGCTCCTCTGTACACCAAGACCCTCCCTTCCTTCCCTCCCTCCTACCCAACCTATACATTATGATACTCCCCCATTATCTCCTTCTCTTCTCTTCCATTCCTCTTCTCTTGCCCACCTTCCATCTCCCACCCTCTTCCCACCCCATCTATCTATAATCTTACTTTCCTAGACACAAAATATTATCTCACCCTCTTCTTCCTCCTCTCACTTTTCTCAATAATCTGACACAGTTTCTCTCTCTCTCTCTCTCTCTCTCTCTCTCTCTCGTCTTCTTATTAAACTCACACAGTAAAGCACAAGGGTTGGACACCTCTCATCAGATAACACGAAACACGACCATAACACCGCCTTAACACGGTCGTCGGCACTGAGTTCTCTTATACCTGATGACGTTTTCCGTGTGCAAGGTGACGTGTTCCGTGTGACGTGCTGCGTATACCAGATGATGTGTTCCGTGTTACCCACAGTGTTTATTTTTTACAGTGTAGTGAGTAACCGAGTGTTCTCTGCTAATAACCCCGTATATCCAGTGAGTGTCAAGTACAATGAGTGTCCCATCTGCTACTTCAGTGTACCTTCTTTAGTGAGTGACAAGCGATCCTCATGAGTTGTGTCCTCTGTGTAATCAACGTTTTGAGTTTTTTCTGGACGTCGTATGTTCTGTGTGAGTCGTCTACATCATCAAACGTTTCGTAAGAATAGTATACATCGTTATACATACTGAGAGTATTATACACCGTTATACATTTCCTGAGAAGAGTCTACATATCTAATCAAGGCTTGAAAAGAAGTGTGCGTCTGGCTTTAGGTCCTGGGCATATTTTTATCACCGACTGATATAAGTGTCGGCAGTGATGCCTCCGGGCGTCTCCCTCAAGTGCCCCGTCTGGCCCCTTCATGCTAGTATTAACCATAGTCTTCCTCCGCCTCCTCTTCCTCCCCATCCTCTTCTTCCTCCTCCGTCTCCTCTTCCTCCTCCGCCTCTTCTTCCTCCTCCTCCTCCGCCTCTTCTTCCTCCTCCTCTTCTTCCTCCTCCTCCTCCTCTTCTTCTTCCTGGTCATCTCATGAACCACAAAGAAGCCAGAGTGTCGTAATGTTAACCATCCTATACTTATCACCTCTGTACTAACCTGACACATCCTAACCAAAACTAACCTAACCCAACCAACCCTGAACTAACACAGCCTAACCAAAGCTAACTCAAACAAACCTTACCTAACCCACCCACCCAAAACTAACACAATTTAACCTAACCAAAGCTGACAACTCAACTATCCTATCCTAACCAAACCTAACGTAACCTAACCACCTGAAATTAGTATACGAAAAAATCTGAAACTTGTATATGAAAGAACCAATAAGAAATAAATACTATATTAACTTATACCCAACATCACTGTCCTTCATACTTTAATAATCCTGAATATGATTTCCCGAGAGAGAGAGAGAGAGAGAGAGAGAGAGAGAGAGAGAGAGAGAGAGAGAGAGAGAGAGAGACTCTTACCCGCAACAAACTTGAAGTATAACAACCAGTCGTAACTTAATCTTACTAAAGCCTACGAACGTTATTGAACTTGGAGAGGTTATCATCTTACTGGTTATCTTACTCTTAGTTTAGTAAGATAACATGACTTTGAACGCTGGTAAAATAAAGACTAAATAAATATATTGAATGGTTACACTGGAAGACTGAGAAAAGACTAAGGTATTCTAAGTGTGAATAACAGTCTTACAGTCTCCCATACTGCCTTGCTACTTATCGTGGACCAGCAGAAATAAGCAGGCAAGATATCTTACTAAATATAAGCAGACACACAGATAAAGCAGTCTTACTCACCACAAGCAGATAAAGCAGACGTACTCAACACAAACAGATAAAGCAGACTTACTCAACACAAGCAGACAAGCAGATAAAGGAGTCTTACTAAACACAAGCAGACAAACCAGTATTACTCAACACAAGCAGACAAGCAGATAAAGGAGTCTTACTAAACACAAGCAGACAAACACAAAACAGACATACTCAATACAAGCAGACAAGCAGATAAAGCAGACATACTCACCCCGGTAGATCTAAAGGTCAAGCTGCACAGTCTCCACCGTCCAATATTCCTAGTTTTATCTTCCTTACTATTTTATGTGCTATAACACGGTGGTCGTACACGTCACACGACCCGGCACCACCCAAGCGTCAACGACTCAGACATTTCCATCAAGAGGTCGTAGGACATCCGGACGACCTGAGGAATTCTGAGTGACATTGACGACCTGGGGACTTGTGAGTGACAGTAACGACCTGGGGACTTGTGAGGGATAGTGATGGCCTGGGGACTTGTGAGTGACAGTGATGGCCTGGGGACTTGTGAGGGATAGTGATGGCCTGGGGACTTGTGAGTGACAAAGATGGCCTGGGGACTTGTGAGTGACAGTGATGACCTGGGGACTTGTGAGTGACATTGACGACCTGGGGACTTGTGAGTGACAGTGATGGCCTGGGGATTTGTGAGTGACAGTGATGGCCTGGGGACTTGTGAGTGACAGTGATGGCCTGGGGACTTGTGAGTGACAGTGATGACCTGGGGACTTGTGAGTGATAGTGATGGCCTGGGGACTTGTGAGTGACAGTGATGGCCTGGGGACTTGTGAATGATAGTGATGGCCTGGGGACTTGTGAGTGACAGTGAGGACCTGGGGACTTGTGAGTGACAGTGATGACCTGGGGACTTGTAAGTGACAGTGATGACCAGGGGACTTGTGAGTGACAGTGATGGCCTGGGAACTTGTGAGTGACAGTGATGACCTGGAGACTTCTAAGTGATAGTGACAATCTGATGACGGAGCACCTTGAGTGACGCTTAGCAGCAGTGTGTGTTCCGACGAGTAACGCGGATGAGGTTACACGTGCGCGACACAACACCGTTACTCAGAGTGTCATGAGGACCCTCGCTCCAAACGGCACCACACTTATATATGTATATGTATAAATTGTATATCCCTATATCTAATTTCAACTCTACATGTATTCGTGATAGTATACATATATACAATGCATTAGACTATATAACCTTAAGCTAAACTATGTGTCATGATCTTAACTATGTATATATAAGTTAATTTATGCTATACATATTCAACTAGGTATACATAATCTAAAATACATAATCCAAATCACGTATATATAACCTAAATCATGTATACTTAAGTTAATACATACTATATCAACTCTATGTAAATTACCAGTATACATAAGGTCACCTAAACTATTTAATAACACGAATAAAAAGAAAAAGGGCATTAAAGACAACGGCATAACTTATCTTAAGTCAACAGTACAGCTTAAGACAACGGCAAAGCTTATCTACAGACAACAGTAAAGCTTAAGACAACGGCAAAGCTTATCTACAGACAATAGTAAAGCTTAACACAATTCCCTACAGTCCCACAAAAAAAAATGAGGAAAAAATCCCCAGAGGTAAAAATCTTCCCTGAAAAAATATATAAATAACCAAAAGGGAAACAGCCGTAACTAGAAGCATTAGGTTAGGTTAGGTTAGGTCAGGTTAGGTAAGATTACGTTAAGTTAGGTTAAATCAGGTTAAATTAAGTTAGGTTAGGTTAGGTTAGCTTTTAACTGACACAATAGGTTAGAGTTAAATGAATAAACTAAACATGTAAACATTTCTGAATTCTGGATGCATTTTTTTTTACCCAGGACTAACCAGTGATACCATCTAAGAAGGCTACCTACATCAAGGTTCTTACTCCTGGAATATAAATTTTTCTTCATTAGATGTCAATTTCTTTTGATGTCGAGTCTCTTGACGTACAGAGTAATGACGGCAGCTGCTGGAGTGCCGAGCATTACGGCCACCAGCGAGACACGTGTCAACCTGGTCTGTACTCTGATGACCCAATATATGTGTTGTATATATTATAATTACTATTTATTTAAAGTGAGGAGAAATTGTTTTATTATTTTGTTTTGGTTTTTTTCATTAATTAAATTTAATATATGTAATTTGTTGTGTGTTTTACATAAGGTGTTTTAGTATTGTGTTTAAAAAAATGCCGTTTGAGTGAGGGAGATGTAGAATGTTGTTTGTAGGCGCGCGCACACACACACACACACACACACACACACACACACACCCCTCTAACCCTAATCATTATAATTGAACCCAATTTACGATTAGTACCAATTAGAGTTAAGGGTCAATTTGGACTGTCCTCCAATCCTAATGAATATGTATGATTAGGTTTAGCTTAGCTTACCTTACCTTACCTAACCTAACCTAACCTAACCTAATCTTTAGAATTGAGGCCATTAATGATTGCCATCCAATAGGTTAAATTACCTAATCAAACCTAATCATCAGAACTGAACTATTTACAATTAGTGTGGTTTGGCTAACCTAACCTAACCATTGAAACTGTAGCCAATTACAACTGATACCTATTAGAAGTCGAACCTATTAAGTCTGGAGCCCCATTTGAGCAGTGAGTGTAGCCCTATTTGAGCAGTGAGTGTAGCCCCATTTCAGCAGTAAGTGTAGCCCCATTTCAGCAGTAAGTGTAGCCCCATTTCAGCAGTGAGTGTAGCCCCATTTGAGCAGTGAGTGTAGCCCCATTTGAGCAGTGAGTGTAGCCCCATTTCAGCAGTGAGTGTAGCCCCATTTCAGCAGTGAGTGTAGCCCCATTTCAGCAGTGAGTGTAGCCCCATTTCAGCAGTAAGTGTAGCCCCATTTCAGCAGTGAGTGTAGCCCCATTTCAGCAGTGAGTGTAGCCCCATTTCAGCAGTAAGTGTAATACAGACACACACTCATACTGCTTCCCTCTCTCCCCCACCAAACTAAATAAACACAGGTTATGAGGTCTAGTAAGCATTGTTTACACTTGACGTCATATCCGGGTTATGGTGTCACCTGTAAGGACTCACCACACATGACGTAGTAGTGTACCTGGACTTTATATCAACGTGTGTGTGTGTGTGTGTGTGTATGTATGTATGTATGTATGTGTGTGTGTGTGTATGCATGCATGCATGTATGTATGTATGTATGTATGTATGTATGTATGTATGTATGTGTGTGTGTGTGTGTGTGTGTGTGTGTGTGTGTGTGTGTGTTAAACTAAAGAATTAATAAATGCGATTCTACCTTTAAATGTTATGTCCTTTTTAGTTACGTATGTTTACTTAAGTTTAATTAAAACCTAAATTAGAGAAACTAAACCTAAACTAAAGATACTTAAAACTTAACTAAAAGTCTTGTATAAACTAACTTGGTTTAGCCCAACTTAAGTTTAACCTAATCTAATCTATTATCAAATCAAAATTAAGATAATCTAACTTAGCCTAACTTAACCTCTTACCTAACTTTACTTAATAACTAAGTCTAACCTAACCTAACTTTAATTAGTCCAACTTAAACCTAACTTAAGTTAACCTAAGGTATATCAATGAAGCTAACCTATTTTAGCCCAACTAAACTTTAATCTAAACTAACGTAACTAAACTTAACCTATAAGCTAAGCTAAGCTAAGCTAAGCTAAGCTAAGCTAAGCTAACCTAACCTAACCTAACCTAACCTAACCTAAGAAAACTTATCCCCAAAGTAAAACTAATCTAAACTAACTTTACCTAGCCTAACTTAACCTAGCCTAACTTAACCTAGCTTAACTTAACCTAGCCAAACTTAACCTAGCCTAAAGCCTAACCTAAAATAAACTAACCTAACCTAACCCTACTTAGCGAACCTTGCAAGTTAAAAACAAACCTAACTTAAATTAACATACCTTTTCACTTAGACAAAACCTAACGTATCGACACACACCCGGACACAACTCTCATGTGGTAGGGAGGAAAAAGGAGGAGGAGGAAGGAGGAGGAAAGGGGCGGGGGGGAGGAAATGGGCGGGGCGGAGGAAAGGGGCGGGGGTAAAAATGCCTTTAAATTACGCCTTATGACTTTACATTCCCACTGCAACGATATGCCGACGTAATGTGAGCCGTAATTATAACAGACAGCATTGTTACTTCATCCCATTAGTCGGGTAATGAAAACAGAGGGACCTCGCTCACTGTACGGCGCCGCCCTTGTTCTTAATGCATTATCGCGGTTGTACCGAGTAATGGCGTCCACTTGGCTTCGTTTTCCATGGGGCTATAAATTTTAATTATCCCTCATGGTGCCGTAGGATTCCATTATCTTCCATGGTGCCATAGAATTATATTATGATCTTACCATAGGTCGTGTTCCTATGGTGCTACATGCTGCCATCACTCTTACCATTCGTGTTTTCCTAAGTGCGACAGTCATTTCCATTATTTCTCCCATAAAAAAAATCCCATGATGGTATTGTCATCGTGAAGGCAAGCGATCACGGAGTTCTTCAGTCACTAAACATGTTAAGTGTGACGGCTAGAGTGAAACAACTGAGACTGAATCACGCTTAGCTACAAGATTTTCAGTGTAACAACAAACTATACGAGGATTATATTAGGGATTATGAACCAACAGAATGGAAAAAATTACCATACCACATCAAGAACCGTAATAGTATTAAACAATTCAAAGGTGAAACTAAATAATAAATAATAGATGAAACTACAGCAAGAGTGGTTCGCCAGCCTCGGATACCCCCAAGTACAATGTAATGCTCGTTAGACCTATCAATAAACTCCCACTAATAGTCCTGTTGATGTACGATTACTGATTAGAGACCAAACGTGACAGCCCTCATGTACCAAAATTTATCGTCCATGGTGTCATATTGTTTCCCACAAAGTATGCACAGATAGTTGTTTTAGATACTGTACATAAGGAACTGTATACTGCCATTGTCTGTGTACACCATATACCTGCCTTGTTTATATCCATGCTGAACTGTATACCTGCATAGTTCATATATATGCCTTTCTAATTGTAAACTCGTAGGATAATTTTACTGACTTATTATTATTATTATTATTATTATTATTATTATTATTATTCATGACTATGGTAGCATACACTTCCAATTATTTCCCTATCATATTTCCCTGATGGTGTTTATGTTTTCATGGCACCATTCATGTATGTTATCTCCCCAGTTCCATGATTCTATGGTGACATTTCCTTGGCATTCCCATATGTAGGCTATGTCTTCTTGGCACTATTCACGCTTCTATGGTGCCAAGGGCTTCAGTTTTGTCTCCATTTATGTTTTCATGGTACCATATATTTCCATTTATCAGCCACTCCCATTACCATTCCCATGATGAGTCAATTCAATAACCCTTTCCTACGTATCCCCATAGCCTCATACATTAACTCCCATTATCCCCACCATGACGTCATTAACTCCCATTATCCCCACTATGACGTCATTAACTCCCATTATCCCCACCATGACGTCATTAACTCCCATTATCCCCATGACGTCATTAACTCCCATTATCCCCACCATGACGTCATTAACTCCCATTATCCCCACCATGACGTCATTAACTCCCATTATCCCCACCATGACGTCATTAACTCCCATTATCCCCACCATGACGTCATTAACTCCCATTATCCCCACCATGACGCCATTCACTCCCATTACTCCCATAAGCAAATTAATCCCACTGTCCTCCGTCACTTAATCTCTTTACCATGGTACCATTCATTACCATTACCTCCCGCTGCCCGCCTCCTCCTCCTACCCCCCCCCCCTCCCCTTCTCCCCCCTTATTCTAATTTCCTATATTGCTCAGTTGATGGCATTAAAACTAGCTGCGGGGGGTCAACGTTCTGAACTTCAATTAAGTAACTGAGCTATTATTCTCACTTTGAGGTGGGGGGTGGGGGGGAGGGTGGAGGGGTGGGGGGAGGGTCACTGTTACACCCTCACCCCCCTCCCTCCCTCACCCAGGACCTATCCATGCTTATTCTCTCTCTCTCTCTCTCTCTCTCTCTCTCTCTCTCTCCGTACCACAGTAAAGGTTAAGCTCAATGGCCACACGGTGAAAGTGCATTCACAAAAAGGCAAAAATTACCTTCATACAATAAGAAAGAAAAATATGCTATCAAACAAAATATGAAAGTGCATTCACCACATAAAAGTGAATGCAGACATGGGTTTGATATAACAGTGTAAGTGTACTCAGATACGGGGAATAAGTGCATTCAAACACACCGTAAAAGTGAATTCAAACCCAGAGTAAAAGTGAATTCAAACCCAGAGTAAAAGTGAATTCAAACCCAGAATAAAAGTGCATTCAACTCGAGTAAAAATGCATTCAAATATTAAAACTGCATTCAAACAGGGTGAAAAAACAAACATTCAAACACACCAAAGTTGAAATGCACTCCAAAGCCAAAATGCATTAAAAACATCAAATGAAAATATACACTCAGAACACAGATTAAAAATGCATTGAAACTCCGTATAAAATTGTACACACAGACATTAGCTTTAAAAAAACCAATAACTAACTCAACAGATATGCATTTAAACACAAGGCAAAGTGCATTCAGACATAAGCAACTATGCACTAACTATATACTATTTAAACAATGTAGCTTTGAGGAGAGAATAATAGTTAGTTACGATCATTTAAAACAATAAAAGTCACCAAGTGGATGGAACTTTTCAACTAACAATGTACCTGAACAAAAAAAATAATAATACCATTGGCGTTTCAACAATGTATTTACTTTCATTGTAAATTGTTTAATATTTTTTTTTTTTTTGTTTACAGTGTGTGTGTGTGTGTGTGTGTGTGTGTGTGTGTGTGTGTGTGTGTGTGTGTGTGTGTGTCTCGTATATTTAGTGGTTTACTTTCATATTTATTCTTACGATGTAAACTGTGTACCGTGAGTACTTGTATAATGTGTACATAATCTCTCTCTCTCTCTCTCTCTCTCTACATCAACATACAACATTCCGAGCTTCTCACTAGCCAATAGCAAACCTTTTAAATTACAGCATAAAACATCTACGAGTCACAGATCCTCACCATTATATAATCCACACAATAACTGAAATATTATACCCACATTTTTACATATATATCCGTTTAATATCCTGGTATATTCCTTTTCGATGACTACTGTATATATATTTATCTACCATGAATAATATACACTCACAACATCAATATATATATTCAAAACACCTAGTACACACATTCATTACACAGTCATAACACAGAATTACATAATTGTCACCTGTCATTTTGCCCCCCCTGTCAGTTATCTGTTTCTCTTTTTTGTCATTTTAATTACATGACTTTGTGACAGGGGTAAAGCTTTCATTTATGTCATATTAAATAACTTTGTAATAATGTATTTAGTCGAACGGGGGAAATAAATCCGTATAAATCCATCCATTAATTTACAAGAACACCTGAGGACTCGATGGGATTTTTACCTTGGATTACATGGTCTCTCTCTCTCTCTCTCTCTCTCTCTTCCATTTTCACTCTTATATATCTTCTCTGAGTTTCCCTTCCTTATTTCTTTCATCTTCCCTCCCATCACTTCCCATTTCTTCTATCACTCCCCTCGTTACCCCTACCTCCCTTCCCATTACCCCCATCACTCTGCCTCACCCTTACCTCCCTCCCCACTCTCCCATCACTCCCTCACCCCTAACTCCCCATCACCCTTACCTCCCTTCCCCATTCTCCCATCACTCCCTCACCCCCATCACTCACTCCACGATGTGAGAGAGGCATTAGGTGTACTGAGGTCATAAGGCGCATTGACTCGTCCAGGAGAGAGGGAAAGGAAGGAGAGAGGAAGGAAGGAAGGAGATAAATGGGAAAGGGAGAAGGAGAATGGAAGGAAGGAGGAAAAAGAGAAGAGAGAGGGAGGAAAAAGGAGGGATGGAAAAGGGGGTTGAGCAGCTAAGGATGGAGAGAGAGAGAGAGAGAGAGAGAGAGAGACACGCCCCCATGTTGCCAAGCCGTCACTTTAACATTCATTATTCACTCTTTAAGTTTATTTCACAAGAGGTTCTTTATTTACGCACTTAATGTTGTTTTATCCCTAGGTCCTTCCTCTATCTTCCTCTTCTCTTTCTTTTTATCTTCTTCCCTCTCTTCTCTACCTCTTTCTCTTCCTCTCCTTACCTAACCTAACCTAACCTAACGTAACCAAACCTAACCTACCGCAGCCTAATCCAATTTAACCAAACCAGCCAGCTAGTCAGTCAGTCAGTCAGTCAGTCAGTCAGTCAGTCAGCAACCCAGCCAGTCAAAGTCCCTCAATCAAACCCATTCAATCAATCAGTCAGTCAGCTACCCACCCAGTCAACCACCCAGCCAATCAGTCAATCAGTCAACCACCCAGTCAGCCAGCCAGTCAGTCAGTCAACCACCCAGTCAGTCAGTCAGTCAGTCACCCAACCACCCAGCGGACGTGTTAGGAAAGGACACTTGGTTTAGGCGGTGAGAGTATCCTCGTGCAGGTGATGACCCTCGCAAACTCTCAATGGTACTTCAGTCCACGACCCACCGCCCACCTACAACACCCTCGCTTGTTGGATGACGGGGGAGCCATTAGCCAAGCCGGACACGAGAGGGTATGTAGGGAGGTAGGGAGGTATACGTAACCCAGTTGAAGGAGGAGGTACAACATGTATAGGGTGTTGGAGGAGGAGGTGCAACAGGTAGGGTGATAAAGGGGTGAAGGAGGAGGTAGAGAATGTTGAGGCTGGAGGAGGAGGTACAGGAGCCTCACAGGAACACTCGGGCAGGTGTAATACAGGAGAGATACACCTGTTACTGTAATTACCTGAGTGGACGGTGGATTAACCAACTCTAATATTCCTTTTGAGCGAAGACACACACACACACACACACACACACACACACACACACACACACACACACACACGCAACACTGCAGTGAGGCCTGTGTTGAGCACCACGTTATCAAACAGAACACAAGTAAACACACCCATTGTCTTTCTGCATCTCTTAAGTTATACAAGGGAAGGCTGTAAGCGTGCGGAGCTATCAGGCAGGAGGATGATGACAGGATGATTGGGCAGGAGTATGATGAGACGATGATTGGGTAGGAGTATGATGAGAGGATGATTAGGCAGGAGGATGATGACAGGATGATTGGGCAGGAGTATGATGAGAGGATGATTGGGCAGGAGTATGATGAGAGGATGATTGGGCAGAAGGATGATGAGAGGATGATTGGGCAGGAGGATGATGAGCGGATGATTGGGCAGGAGTATGATGAGAGGATGATTGGGCAGGAGGATGATGACAGGATGATTGGGCAGGAGTATGATGACAGAATGATTGTGATGACAGCTGTTCAACACGATAAACACGTTGTTCAATATTGTTCACAAGTCTTTATAGAAAACAAGAATAATAAGACTTCCATCACTCTAAGTTTACTAATAATAAGCCTTTCGATAATACCGTAAAAGTAATATGATAAAGGAACAGTCAGAGTATTATAACAAAGGAACAGTCAGAGTATTATAACAAAGGAACAGTCAGAGTATTGTAACAAAGGAACAGTTAAGAGTATTATAACAAAGGAATAGTTAAGAGTATTATAACAAAGGAATAGTTAAGAGTATTATAACAAAGGAACAGTCAGAGTATGATAATAAAATATACTTCTTGAACAGTTTATATTCTGTATATGTTCATAAATTTACCTTGTATACACCAACTCAAGTATTATATTCCAACTATACATCTCTTTATACAATTATACCTGTATATAGTTCATGTATAGTGATATGTAGTTTGTATAGTTTATGTATAGTGATATGTAGTTTGTATATTCTATGTATAATGATGTGTAATATATATACGGAGAAATTTAGATAGTTTATATATTTATATGTGTGTGTGCAGTATGGTGTATATTCTGCATATTATGGTGTATATTGTGTATTATGGTGTATATCCCCGTATGTACCAGTGGCTCGTTCGGCAGTAAGCTTGGGTAGCGTCGATAACCCCTCGACATATTAAGGCCACTCTCTATGTAGGCCTTCGTATCTACTGTTGCCTTCCAGAGGTCAGAGGTTAAGGTAAATCAAGGAACAGGGGAAACCAAGCCAAGAGTCATTCGAGGTCAGGGGTCACACACAGAGGTCCAGTATAAAGGGGACTTGGGGGATTCGCTTAAAGTAAAATTATTCATAATCATGTCTCGGGTCAGGGTCACGAAATGTCTGTACCATCGTTGGATTTACTTAAGGTCAAAGGTCATTAATAATTACTGATGATCAATGGTTACTGTAGGATCACCATATGTAAATGGTTTAATATAAAGTGGAGTTGGCGGCAAGGGTGGAGGTGGGAACAAAGGTGAGAGGTGGGCGGCAAAGATGAAAAGTGGGCAGCAAAGGTGAGAGGTGGGCGGCAAAGATGAAAAGTGGGCAGGAAAAGGTATGGTGTGGTGGTAGCCTGTTATTCCCCCCAGAGACACCAGGAATCACCATCATCAATTAGACGAACCCTGATATCCAATCATCCCAGGAGAAACATTACCAACAAAAACACACACACACACACACACACATACCACCTATAATTAGGATATTTAGCCCCATTTTCTTTCTTTTTCATTCTAATTAACCATGTAGTAAATTTTTATTATAGTGTACATCAACTCAACGTTAATTTATTTATATTTTTTATTTATTCCAATGTATATATATATTACTCTCTCTCTCTCTCTCTCTCTCTCTCTCTCTCTCTCTCTCTCTCACGAGCGCAATGACTGAAGGCTACATCAGATACAGTATTAATAGAACAACATGATGGAATAGAGACAGTAAGTAATGGTACTGTATTATGGAACAGATCCGGAAGAAGGTGCTGTAGGGGGGGGGGGGGGTGGAAGTGGAGGAGGAAGGGTTATGAGCGAAGAGGAGGAGGAGGTGGATGAGGAAGAAGGGTTGTGGAGGGGTAGAAGAGGAGAAGAAAGGGGAGGAGATGTGAGGGAGAAGGAGGAAGAAGAGAAAAAAGATAAAGGAAGGGAGAAAGAAGAGAAGATAAACATAATACTGGTGTGTGTACCTCAGGAAGGACGCCAGGAAGAGAGAGGGAGAGATCTTGAGCCAGGACCCTTGAGAGTAGAGGTGTGAGGTGTATCAGCGAGGCAAAAATATTATTACGGTGAATGTAGATGGCGTCGACGAGTACCTGCTGAAGGCGTCGACGAGTACCTGCTGAAGGCGTCGACGAGTACCTGCTGAAGGCGTCGATGAGTACCGGCAGAAGGCGTCGACGAGTACCTGCTGAAGGCGTCGACGAGTACCTGCTGAAGGCGTCGACGAGTACCTGCAGAAGGCGTCGACGAGTACCTGCTGAAGGCGTCGACGAGTACCTGCTGAAGACGACGACGAGGAGGAGGGTTTCCGGGTAGTGTCCTCAATGCTAAGATAACAAGGAGGGTTTCCGGGTAGTGTCCTCAATGCTAAGATAACAAGGAGGGTTTCCGGGTAGTGTCCTCAATGCTAAGATAACAAGGAGGGTTTCCAGTCAGTGTACAGTGGAACACGACGCTAGTTATGCTGAAACAAGAAGCACAGAACGAGTCACTCCTGAAGTACTGAAACGACGACATTCGCAAAATACGACACAAAACAGGAAGACGAAGAAGACGACGACGATGAAAACGACAAAGGACACTAGAGGAGGAGGAGGAAGACAAAGAGAACACCCAGGAAGAGGAAGGAAGGAAGGAAGGAAGGACCCAGGAGAAGGTAAGGAATCATGGACTAGACTTGGCACGCACAAGGTTTCAGGAGGCAGGATATTCAATTACACTGGAAGGTGGAACGAAGAGAAGCCACACTGATTACTCCCCTTAACTTGTAAGACACCGAACGAGGTAATACTGGCCAAGGCTGACACGAGAGAGAGAGAGAGAGAGAGAGAGAGAGAGAGAGAGAGAGAGAGAGAGAGAGAGAGAGAGAGAGAAGGGGCGGACGGATGGATGGATGGACGGACAAATTATTGGGTAGACAGAATAACGGACAGATGAACGGGTTTACGGACGGACAAACGGACAAACAGGCACAAACTAATAAGCCCCATTTGCTTTGCCGGTACCATGAAAGAAAAAACAAACAAACATAAAACAGTTAAATTAAAACACTATTGAAATATACAGTCAACAGTCCAGACACACACACACACACACACACACACACACACAGTAACACAATGAAATAATACAAACATTAAGAACAAAGTCAAGTGCAAAAATAAAAAAAAAAATTGCAGAGTTATAACTACACTCACAATAGTTTACCTTCATATTGCAATAAATACAAGAGGAGTTTACCTTCATGTTGCAATAACTATAAGAGGAGTTTACCTTCATGTTGCAATAAATACAAGAGTTTACCTTCATGTTGCAATACTTTTAGAAAACTAGACAAATACTTAACCCACCCCACCCCAAAAAAAAAAATAAATAAATAAATAAATATATAAATAAATAATAATAATCATAATAATAAAGTAAAGAAGTAATAAAAAGGTAATAAAAAGAGCAAAAAATGCATAAGAGTTAAAGCTAAAAAAAAAAAAAAATGCACCAAAGTATATCTTATATATTCACGAAAAAATATATATATAATTTACGAGGAAAATGACAGTGGTTGCCGTAAGTGTTGGGTAGTGTGAGTAATGCCAACACTGTATACTAAGCCATCAATGTGAGAGAATATACGATTGGCACTGCACACTACCGCCTTCCATTTCCCAAACTGTAAAATGAAGTACCAAACTCTCAGCTGGGTCGACAAAGAGGAGGTACTAAACCGGTATCTGGTAGTGGGTATCAAACAGGTGATCATTGAATAAGAAGGTGAATAATTTTTACCCACTCAGCCACCGCGCCCTCATAAAAATATCAAAAATAAACTAAATTGAACAGGAATTACAAACATAAAAATTGTAAACAGACAAAAGAAATATATAAAACACAACTGTGACAGACATTCATACATATTCACGCAACACTTCACGGATAAACAATGTTGCAGCAAGTAAAGCAATTCCATCACCAGAGTCTAAAATACAATATGCAAATAGAACAACACACACTAAAAACGTCAAATTCGTATTAGAACAATGGATAAATACTCAAACACACACACACACACACACACACACACACACACACACACACCAAAAGTTGAAAATCAAGTGTGAAATGCTAACCGAGACACCCCACTCCACCCCACTCCACCCCACTCCGCCCCGCCTCACCCAAACTGGAAATTAATCCCCCGGGCAGATCAGTCACCTCCAAACACGATTACAATTCCGTGATAATAATGCCCCGTCAATAGTGTAACTGAATATACCCTTGCCAATTATTGTCATTGGCTCAATACCCCTCAACTTTGTGCTACAGTTATACGAGTGGGTGATTACTGCTCCCCCCCCCCCTCCCCATGACGTAGACACTGTGAGGTGAGGTTAAGTTAAGTTAGGTTAGGTTAGGTTAGGTTAGGTTAGTGTTCATTTTATTGATACACACACACACACACACACATCCCACACACACACACACACACACACATCCCACACACACACACACACACACACATCCCACACACACACACACACACACACATCCCACACACACACACACACACACACATCCCATTATTCCCTCTTATAGAATATGTTAACTTAAAAAAAAAATCACCTTGTTGACGATTACTGTTAAAGGCACAAACTTACAGAAAAAATTGTAAGTGTAAGATATAAGTATAATTTTTAATGACAAAAATATGTAAATAATTCCATGAACTTTTTGATAAGTAGTGCTTTAACTAATACACTCATAAGAACCATAGATATTGTAGTGGAGAGAAGAATAAGCCACACACTTTTTACTTTACTCATTACAACTCTCCACCAGTGAGTGAGTGAGTGGGTAATGTATAAAGCCGCTGACGCAACTTAAAAATAAACTGAACAATTTTTTATCCTTAACTTTGGGTAAAAATAAAAATGATCGTCTTAAAGTTTTTGTATAAGTAATGTAACATAACGAAGCACCATCTTGAAGGAGTTACTGTGTTTTTGTTATGGTGTAGATGTAACAAAAGGCAAACAACTACATAAAACAGGCAAGCAAGTACCCAATACAGAATAAATAAACAAGAACAAAATACAAGACAAACAAGTACATAACACAAGACAAGCAAGTACACAAGACAGACAAACAAATAAATACGCAAGACATACAAACAACTACACAAGACAAACAAACACGATAGAGTCAGATAGCTATACATGCCCATTGAGAATTTTTTCTGACTCTTGTTTCTATGAATCATAAAAGTTTGGCAATATACCGGAAAGTTAACAAACACACACACACACACACACACACACACACACACACACACACACACACACACACACACACACGGGGATAAAAATACTAAGTGGGTTAATAATAATAATAATAATAATAATAATAATAATAATAATAAATAATAATAAAATAATAATAAAATACAAAAATACTAATAAATAATAACAACTACTTACAATAGCATTAATAACAATATCAACAACAATAACAAAAAACAACAATAACACCAAGATCACTAACCAACAATAACAGTCTAGAGTTGGACAGGATTAAACGTATTGAAACATTTATACAGATTATCATTTTAACCAGGAGGCGGCGACAGACGTTCACACACCATCAGACACACCACCCTGACTCCTATGATAATCAGGTTCCTCTTTGAATTATAATGAATACACGACTAGATGCACTAAAGACTTTGTTTTGAGAGAGAGAGAGAGAGTGAGTGTGTGTGTGTGTGTGTGTGTGTGTGTGTGTGTGTGTGTGTGTTTGCTCGCCAGGGTATAAAAAGAAAAACCCACATATTAGGGGAAATTATTTTGTAAGGTAGAGGAGATCATTTTACGCTTTCTAAAACTTTCCTTTACATAATACCGAAGGAGTGAAAGTTTATATTGTTAGAGAGAATATGAAAGTTTATTTTGGTGGAGAGGGATTAAAGTATAAGTAAAAAAAACAAAAGTAAGTCAAAGTAAAAAAAAAAGTAATAAACGTAAACATAAAAGTTACTATAAAAGTATCACATTTCTTCGAGGGATATAAAAAAAAGTCCTTAACCCGAGAAGCCGTGTGTGTGTGTGTGTGTGTGTGTGTGTCCTCGTGAGTTGTCGTCTTAACCAGAATAACCTGACCCACCCCCCCACTGCTGACCACCCCCCATCGCTGACCACACCTAACCACCTCCCACCCCTGACCACACCTACCCCTCCAAACTAAGTTACATTAATCCTTCAGCGCCAAGTGTAGTTTACTTTCATAAAACAAAAGTTGGGAGAGGTTTTAAAAAGTTTTAGTTCGATCCACTTTTTTCACCCCCGGCTAATATTTTTTCCCCGGTACGTGAGGCCGCGTTTGATGTTAGTCGCCGACACCGTGTGAGAGGCGGTTCATGATGTATATATATGTAGCGAATAATATATGACCCAGAGTTGAATGTTATGGACAGTGGGAGCCAGGTGTGTGTACTGTACTGGATGGTAGGGGTACAGCGGGGCACACACACACTTGACATCAGGGGTAAGAGAAATACCAACAGACGCCTGCTCCTGCCCTGCCCTACCTCCCCCGCCCCGCCCCGCCCCGCCCCGCCCCGCCTCGCCTCGCCCCGCCCCGCCCCACCCCACCCCTCCCTCAAAATAACCTTGGAGGCAAAATTAACACATTATGAGCCGCCTTCCCCAACACAACATATCTCTCACCTATGTCTACCCACGACGCCGCCTATAATTTGACGATAAAAGATTCTAATTAACTTCTGCAAGCCAGCCGTCGTAAATTTGTGTACGGCCACGCATTAGACCGTCTTTGTGTCGTGGGTTATGTTGTGATGTTGGGTTTAGCGGCCGTGATGGAGGGCTACTGTGGGGGGTGAGGGGTCAGGAGGGGTGAAGGTGGTAGGGGGTTGGATGGTGGGGAGTGGAAGATGGGGGGGCGGGGAGGTGGGAAGGACTAGTGATAGGGGGAAGACTACAATGGGGTGAGGAAGGTGGAGGCACGGAGGACGATGATTACAACAACAAAGTAACAAGAATGACAAGTGAACGACACGACATATCATAACGAGTGATTTACTACCGCGAGAGCCAGTACAGCATTAGCAGCAGCAGCAGCAGCAGCAGCAGGTGGAGTTGATATACAGGGCATGGTAGGTCCTAACAGCTGTAGTAGGTATAGGCAGAACAGAGGAACAACAGCGACAAACGGAAATAACAGCAAGAATTAAGAAGACTCAAGAGGAATCATTAACAGCCGTGCCCTTTACAGCAGCAGTAACAGCATGATGTGAGAGAAACAAAGTCACAGTTACAGCGGCACCCACCAACATAAACACCGGCATCCTTCTCAATAATCGCAGCAGTCGTGACAGCATTATACAGCCATCAGGCGGCACCTGCCATCACCGCCTGTGGCAGGAGCGCGGTGAGCTCGTTGGGGGCGCCGTCTGGCACAGGAGAGGAGACTCCTGGAGCAGGGAGGCCGACGTGGGGGGGGGGGGCGAGAGGGGGTAATAGAGGGCCTCCACCGTCTGCCTTATGGCCAAACTTGAGACCAGCCATGCAATAACCAGTCTACTGTATCACGGACACAAAAACCAGTCTACTGTATCACGGACACAATAACCAGTCTACTGTACCACGGACACAATAACCAGTCTACTGTATCACGGACGCAATAACCAGTCTACTGT
>CAUDMG010002538.1:9112978-9170478 GCA_958450375.1 Homarus gammarus
AAATATTCAATGTTGTATAATCCAGCAAATGGCACAACTTACATATTTCAAGGATCTTACTTGTTGAAGCACAGATATAGATACAACACACACACACACAAACACACACACAACCAAACACCATCACTCACAAACCATCTCGTGTGTGGTATAGTGCATGATGGTGTGGTGGTCCTTCTGACACCTGCCACACCATACTTGAGTCACCATCTCGGCCACACAGTCACCATTTTAAGCGTCAGAGGATGTTGTAGCTTATCCTCATGAACACCGCTTGTATCCACATAGTTCCCGGCGTTAGTGTTTTACAGGATGGCAACGACTGTGTGTTTTGTCCCGGTGGTGAGCAGGTGAGTGCCCAACAGCAAATACAAGGCGGCCTTAACTTCCTTATACAGTGCTCGTTTATTTTTATTTATTTTTTAATATTACCAATAATGACGATGTAAGTGACCCCCCGATAGCTGAATTTCATTATTATTATCATTATTAGTAATATTATTGTTGTTATCGTTATTATTATTATTATTTTATTATTGTTATTATCATTAATATTATTGTTATTATTATTTTTATTATTATCATTATTAACCGTTATTATTATTATTATTATTATTATTATTATTATTATTATTATTATCGTTATTGTTGCTATTATTATTATTATTATTACTCTGTCTAAAATTTCGTCGACTATTCAAACTCCATCTTACATTACACTGACTTTGGCCATGTGTACATGTGTATTACCCTTATGTGCGCATGAGAAAAATCAAACCAGTGTGTGTGTGTGTGTGTGTTTTGTGATGGACAGTCCGCCAACACAACAAACACCATGTCCCTGTATACCCACACGCCGATGTTCTCTTGTTTCTCACACTCACTCGATGTTAGCGCGTTTCAACTATTTCAGCGGATGTGATGTAAAACCCTGACGAGAGAGAGAGAGAGAGAGAGAGAGAGAGAGAGAGAGAGAGAGAGAGAGAGAGAGAGAGTACAACTACTAGCATAATATTTGCTGGTGGTCAAATATAACCCCGGATCTACCGAACAATGGTGACTAAAAACAGGTCACATAAACCACACTAACGTTTCGACTCAATGGTAATGAATTTCTTTATATGTGGCCATGTAACTAATTATTTCATTACTTATATATAAAAAGTCATTTATTTTCATCTTTGAGAAGCTTTAAGATGGACAAGGGGAGGATGAGATTTACCGTAATACAATATTCAACTTAAATATTGATCTCTGTACAGTATGTCAACACAGCAAGGACGGAGCTGAAGATTACACACCCTAGCTTATGTCGTAGCATGTCTCAATATCCTAAGCCTACCTGGGTTAGGTTGGGTTAGGTTATTGCGTTTAATCATTAGATGAAAATAACCTGGAAAACTTAATCTCCAGGTGATGCAATTAATCGCTTGAAAGGTGATGCAATTAATCGCTTGAAATTCCCAAATAAAATATATCTATCAACAAAATTAGAATATATATATATTTTTTTTAAACTTCAATATAAATATTCACACACAACGTATTTTTTGGGAGGTTTTCTTATAAATATTAATATAAACGACAAAGCGGATTTTTTACTCCATATTTTAGTATAATTTTGGTTGAGATAAAAAAATACTATACGAGTAATGAGATTTAAACTGCCAATTAAAATGACTTCAAAGAATCAGATTAAAAAAAAAAATATTAGTGATAATAATGTATTTTTTCCTTATTGTTTTAAAATTCGAGAGTTTGATATTTTGACCGAAATTAGCGGTTTTATATCAGTGGTACTAGGACTTGACATTCAGTAGATACCATCACTTAACAATCACTTAACATTCACACCTATAATGTCACTGGGGCAATTATCTGTTTTCATTAATTGATTAATATTTCTCCCTTTTTCAGCACACAACACATTTAATTTACACTAATTATATGTAAAATGATTTGAACTACCGGTTGTGTTGTCATAATCTGTCTGTCCTGTCGTGATGGAGAGAGGAGTTAAATAAATCGGTTTTGTTGGTTATTTTTGGGTACAGTTTAAAGGCCACGTTATTGTTGTTTACTGGAGGGTGTGTGGGTTGGGTTGGGTTGGGTTGGGTTGGGTTGGGTTGGGTTAAGTTAAGTTAGGTAAATTAGATGAAATGTGATGGTGAAAAATACGTATTGATATATTTTTTTTTAATAAGTGAAATGAACAACTATTAATTAAATCAATTAAAAACTTTTACAGAATAAAACGAAAAACTCTTTAATAAATGATATGAATGAAGGAAATGAAAAAAATATGTGAATAAACTAATAAAAAATATACTTAATAATTGAAATGACAAAAACTCTCTCTCTCTCTCTCTCTCTCTCTCTCTCTCTCTCTCTCTCTCACACATTCTTCCTATTTTATAGCACTAGACATTAATATTTCTTGAGGTATTAAACTATAAGCTATATTAAACAAGTACGCTCTCCAGGTGTGTCAGAGGTCATATAACCCACTAATTAATGTGCTTGTGAGGCAGGTAAAGGTAATTAAAACATACTCACCTGGGAGCCATACCTGTCTCAGTATAACTCCTTCAGTATATTCTAAAATGATTTCCTCAACTTTTCTTAAACATCACCAGCAGAGAATAAAGAAATATTTAAATCATATTAGCACAAAGAATAAAGTGGTAGAATATTTAACAGCAAACTTTTAAAACTTAACTTCATAAAATAAGGAAAAGAGATTATTTAAAATTATTCTTGAGGAAAAGTCAAATGAAAAACTGTACTATGTGTGGGGGTCAAGATCTCTGCCCCCCACCTCACCCCCTCCCGTCACCGGTCCCTAAGTAGCTTGGGTTTAAACCGACGCGCGTGGGTTAACTTCCTCGTGGTGTAATGAATAAAACAATAATATTCCCCTAGATTACCACACAGACAGGCAAGACAGATTCATCCATCCACCATCCCTCTATACCAACACCCCCCTCCCCACACACGGTAACTCAGACAACAGTATATATTATTTAAATTCCTTCAGCAGGCCATGCAACGTAAACACAACAACGAGAAACTAACAGATACCTCGGAATATCTCTCTTTACTGCTCTTCTCTTATACAGTTTACGTGTTACTCGATGATTCAAGTCTCCAGGTATAATGTTTTAAGAGAGTCGAAACAACTTAAAACAAAATCGTCAAATTCATTCAGTAGTTTCCATCAGCAACTCATCAAGCCTCGAGGTAATACTTCACTGACGTCAATCGTGTTAGTTGCTGAGGACAACGTCTATCGATAATTAAAAATCGAGAAAGTTTTTAACCTGCTTCCATCTAGGTGCCCAGGGGTTGAAGGCGCACTGCTCAACACACCTAAATGATAATGACCATCACACTGTACTTGACGTAAGAATCAAAACCACCAACAAGCTGTTCTTTAGTCGTGTACAAGATAATATTTACACCATTAATCTAAAAATCCATAATGTATAACAACAACAACAACAACAAAACAGTCAAAAAATAGCCCATTACTCCGGGTCTGTTTCGGGGCGCGGAGTTGTCACCTGGTGTCAGCATAGCACTGGCTCTCGCTGGACTAAGCTCTTCTCGCCGTGTTCACAACCCAAAGCTGAATATATTCCCTCAGCTGTCGGGCCGTGTTCACTGTTGTGCTATTTAGAGAGTAACATCACCAGTGTGTAAACCTGATCTAAGGTCTTACACACTGAACTCGGAACGAATACTTCAATAGGTAAAATGAGAAGAAATTAATACCATAGTTTCCCCCCCCCCCTACTGCTAAGTCCAGCTGCCTATTACTGAGCCCTGCTGCCTACTGGTGAACCCTGTTATCACCTACTAAAGTTATGTCTGCTGCTGAACTCTGCTGCCTGTCTCTAAATCCAGTTGGCGTTAATATACCAAACCTAAAAGACACGAAAACACAGCAATAAAGATATTCTCAATTATTAACACCGTAGCGAGCGTCAAAGTGTACAGCAGTAAGTTCACTACACAAGTTTCTGAAGAGACGCTCAAATTACAGGTCACATGATTACAAGGTATATATTGCATGACGCTCACACGATACGTATACCAACCTCCTTCCTGAATACCATGAGTCACCACCGACACGCAGGTACAATACATCACCTGGAGGGTAACAACGGTGAGGGGAGCAAGGTGTGGTGGAGGATGGGGTGCAAGGTGTGGCAACGGGTTAGGGTGGTGTAGGTGGTGTTGGGGGTGAGGGGGCTGGTGTAAGGGGTACTCGGAGGGTGAGGAAGCAGTTATGTAGTGTTTGGTTCTCTAACTGATGGAACTGTGGCGAGTAGACTGGTGGTGAATTCCTGGGTGGCGACTCTCGTATTGGCGAACTATTGGGTGGTGACTCGTATTGGCGAACTATTGGGTGGCGACTCTCGTATTGGTGAACTATTGGGTGGCGACTCTCGTATTGGCGAACTATTGGGTGGCGACTCTTGTAGTGGCGAACTATTGGGTGGCGACTCTTGTATTGGCGAATTATTGGTTGGCGACTCTCGTATTGGCGAACTATTGGGTGGCGACTCTTGTATTGGCGAACTATTGGGTGGCGACTCTTGTATTGGCGAATTATTGGTTGGCGACTCTTGTAGTGGCGAATCGGTCCATGGCAAAAAGAACCCTGACCTTCTTAGTATCGCCAATAACATGACCTACACTTAACCACTTCACCTTAACTCACTTGTAAATGACGGGGTACACGAGGAGCTCCCCTAGGTCACCAAAGTGTAATTACACCGGTGAAACGATGCCAAATTAGGTAGGTAGGCGAATTTCTCCCTACCCCACACCTATTCTTCCCCATTTGTCCTCCCCTTCTCCCTCCTCTCCTCCATTTGTCCTTCCCTTCACCCCCCTGTCTCCCCATCTGTCTTTTCCTTCTCCACCCTCCTCCCCATCTACCCTTCCCTTCCCATCCTCCATATTTACTTTCCCCTTCTCCCTCCCCAACTACCCTCCACCTTCTTTCTCCCCTCCTCTCCTTCTCCCCATCTCCCCTCCCCATTGTGTCGGACGCCCACCAGCTCCGGGGCCAATTTCCACCAAGACTTCCTCCCCTAATTTCACCCCGACGGTCGATCGCTTATTTTAACCATAAAATTATTTTCTTCATCAGCCTCGGGGACGACAGCAATCAACAGCCAGAGTATCAAGCAAGTTATTAGCCTTCGTGTGTGGCCATATTAAGGTTATAGTGCTTTGGGTTATAGAGCTCAGGAGTATATTACGTTGAATTATAGTGCTTACGTATATTGGGTTATAGTGGTTACGTGTATATAAAGTTATACTGTGTTATAATGCTTTCAATTTCTCGATTTATCCTCATTGTATTGTATAGTCTAATAAATAATGTCTAATAGGTTAGGTTAGGTTATAATGCTCACCACTTTATAACCCGGAATAATATAACAAGTAATATTATGAATGAATATGGCGAGTCTTTTTCTATAATACCTCTTAACAATTAGAAACAAAATAATAATAATAATAATAATAATAATAATAATAATAATAATAATAATAATAATAATGTGATGTCTAGTGAAGAAAGGGGGTTGTAGTGAGGGTAGGAGTGTAGCAGTGAGGGGAGAGGGTGTAGCAGTGAGGGGAGAGGGTGTAGCAGTGAGGGGAGAGGGTGTAGCAGTGAGGGGAGAGGGTGTAGCAGTGAGAGTAGGAGGAAATACATGATAAAAACGTTAGTGTGGGAAGAGTCTCTGACCTAAGTGCGAGGTGAGTGCCAGGCAGCAACACACTCTACAGCCTCACTAAAACACACTACACTCAGAAGTGTGTCATGACGGGGCTCTAAAACTCTTCATTACCCGAATTTTTGCCCACCGATATAAGACAGTGTCGGTATAGCCCCTACGGAAGCTGGCGGTGGTGAAGGTCACTTGAATTATTAAGATAAATATTACGACTAAACAGGAAAGTCATTTACATACTTGTATATTCATAAGTTTGTCGTATTTGTTTGTCATATATTAATCCACACGTTACGTCACTTGTGTTGGCTTTAACATGTTTTAGTCAGGTACGAGTACTGTTTGTGGTACTTTATCCATGTATACAGTGACCTGAGCGCTGATGTAATCGTGAAGGAACTAACGACTTAATACATAATACATCAATAAACTAAGATTGGTACCTTACACCCACCTGGCAACACGACCAGGTAAAACTTAGTCACTTCTCACAATACTTGGGTAAATATTTATTTTCTTCATTATACCTGAAAGACTAAACCAGCTCAGATGTCGTTAGATACTCGTATAATCATGTGAAATATCGTTTATCGACGACCTGTACTTAGGATGAACTACCAGTTATTAATTGTTTCCTAATAGAGTAAACTTGTTATATTATTCTCGAACACGGACTAACACTACAATGTCAAAAGTAAATAAATATCCTTACTTGGAATCTTGTGTCAGTCATGTGATTACATTCTAAAACACATTTCACTCTCCTAAGGACAGTACTTGGCATTGTTTACACTAACACAAGCGTCACTTACCTGAAACTCGAATTTGGGGAACTGATCCACGGTGTTGACGTCAGTCTTGGGGGCGGCGATGGCGTGGCACTGGTGGGAGGGGATGACTTGACCCTGACCGTCGTCCACCAACTCACTCTGCCTCTCCGCCCGCCGCTCCCCTCCGGCTCCCCTCGCTGCCTCCTGCGGCTTATCCTTGAGCAGGTGGGGGTTGGGTGTGCCGGATGAGTAATAGTACACGTACACCAGGGCGCATGCGGCCAGTAAGCCTAAGAAAGAAAGCCGCAGCCAGCCGCGGCGAGGCACCATCTTCACCATTATGGCTATCAAGTGCTCGTGTGGCCCCTCAGTACCAAATTAAAAATCAAGTCTAAAATCCAGTTTTAAAATATTTTTTTTAAATCAGTCTTTCATAAACCACTATTCATAAAAACTCTCTGGCCTATTGTCTGTTGGTACACTAAGTCTTAACCGTGATGGTTCACTGGAGGAACATGAGAGAGGTGGCTCAGCTCGGTCTACTTCAAGATGTCAAAGGCGTTCGACCCTCTTATTCTTGTCGACGTCGTGGCTGTGACGGGATGTGACAAGGATGTGACAGAAGGGGATCTTAGAGCCTGACTGACGAGGGCTTCCTATTCAACTCTTGTTATCACGTCACTGTTTTCTGTTACACAAAGAAGGTTGTTTACAAACACTTTTTTTTCGGTGCTTTTTTCTGCTCGTGTTTTAAAAGTCCTCACTATTGTTCACTTTTCGTCTTTTTACCTGCAGAAGCAACGTTCTAAGGGATGGTGTGTGATTCTTTATAGCTCAGTTCGTCAAGGTCTAGCCGGAGCTTCACACTATAGTGTTAGTCAAGTGATAAATGATGACTTCGGCAAATCCTTCTTCAAATAAACGTGACTGAGTGAGTGGTGACCAACCTTTGTGTACCTCGTTAATAATTGTCACCGTCAGCTACGTGTTCACTCCACCTGTGTCAAAATTAAAAAAAATATATATATATATCGTTTTCACTTACAGCTGACGAGATCATTGATTAAAAATGACCAAGTTTACCTTTCCTTCCTTACTAAAAGAAAATGGAACAATTCAAGGTGTTGACAGAGGCGAATCAACAGGGCGTTGGCTGGAGTGGCCGCCGGCCTCGTGTGTTGACCGACAATATGCAGCGTCAGTGTGCAGCTGCAGCAGAGAC
Source organism: Homarus gammarus (assembly GCA_958450375.1). Taxonomy (NCBI): domain Eukaryota; kingdom Metazoa; phylum Arthropoda; class Malacostraca; order Decapoda; family Nephropidae; genus Homarus; species Homarus gammarus. Next base: position 9,120,721 of record CAUDMG010002538.1, read on the forward strand.
AAAGCCGCAGCCGAGGAGGTACAGCAGCCTGTACACGTCCCTCTCAACCCTCACACGGTGCCGCCTGATGCTTCAATTCTTTATTAATTTTTCTTAATCCTGTGCGACATATCTCACAGCCTCGCGACACAGACTGCTGCTGTTAATCTGCTGCCCCACAAATTTCACGAGTCATAAAACAATGAAAAGGTCTTGGTCGTAAACCTTCTCTCTTCTCTCCTCTCGAGACGCTGCCCATAAATCCCGCTCTAACTGTCCTTCCTTGTGACTAAGCACCAATTTCCATAATAATTCTTTGCGCCGTGTGTCGATGGACGTCCGGGTCTGCAGATTTCTTTGCCTCAAAAGTGGCTATAAATTCTCGAGTCTTTGTTTTTTATATTAGGAAAAATTTAGACAGGAATGATACACAAGTCTATCACATATAAGACTAGGTTTCTGTCCATAAAACTTGGTGTTCTATAGATTGGAATATTTCTGCACAGACATTTGGTTTCAGTATCACAGACGATGACCGGTTCCCGACGTGAACCGCACAGATTACACCTCACTGTACACTGCCAAGCACACACTTTAAAGTTAACAAGAATTACTATAGAATATATTCAATACTGACGTATACTTAAAAACAAATTTAAAGCCTGACTTTCTACGCTATACACACCGACTACACGGGTCCCGGGAAGGCAAGGTCAACCAACAACAACAGTCATGTAGGCAATATATTGAGCTACGACTTATCACATAGCAACACTTTTTACTTAGGCTTCTCTTCTATGACGTCATATCCAGACGCTAGGTCAACTCTTTCATCAAGGGTCAAAAGTCACTGGAAAAACGATCTGTGTTGACAGTGGGCGTGATGAACCTCCGGGATAATACTGCTTGGCCCCCTCATCATACGCGGGTGGTGGTGGTGGCGGGTGCTAGGAGTCTGGACGGGGGCAGCGGTGGTGCACACGACGGAGGGCAGCAGCAGGTGGCACGAGAAGGCAATGCCATCAACACTTGGGTCCTCAGATGATATCTTCTCTCGAACAGAGGAACGAGAGAGAGTGGTCGCTGGGGTGGCGGTGTGTGTGAGGGCGTGTACGTATGTGTGTGTATGTTGTGTAAGTTTGCTGGGGACAAGTACCGTCGAGGGTTGTCGCTAAGGGGATGGTTATCACAACACCTCACTCTCTTGACTGCATCGATTCTGCTTATAGACAGATCCCCACTGTTCCTGGATGGTGAAGATGGTGAGCGCAATAGACTACTACTACTGTCTCCTCCTCCTCGACTGTCTCGCCTCAATACACCTGCGTGATGGAGTCCTCTTCCTCACACATTTGGGGGCGTCAAAGGCGTGAAACAAATCACAGCGAGAATGAGGAGAGTGTGCTGGTGCTGAGGGGCTGCTGCCGTAATCTCATCACCACCGTCTTTCTCTGATGTTACTCCTCACTCTTCACTCCTGGGAGGCCCGTCCTGGAAAGTGGAGAAAACGAAATTAGGATTCGTCAAAATAAAACTTTTAGGCCATGTGGTCCCTCAAGAACACCTTCGAGGACTCAATCTTCTTCCCCAAACAGAGATAAAACATCAGGTCATATAATTACATAATAACTGTTCTTGATTACACTTAGAGAAACAAAATCGTGATAGAAAAGAACGCAAGAACACATACGAGTATACTAAACATGCATGCACACACACACAAACACACACACACACACACACACACACACACACACACACACACACATATAAACTTGGTGAATATTAAACTTAAACCAAGGAAGCCAATTTACTGTTGTCTGAAATGTTAATAAAGACGATAACATGATTGTTAACTATAAGCTGCCGCCCACATTACCTGACACTGCCGCCCACATTACCTGACGTCTGCCGCCCACAATACCTGCCGTCTGCCGCCCACACACTAGTTTGACATTCTGCCTCCACTTGTACTAAATGTCATACTCGCCAGCAAATACGCACTGATTCCAAGGTCTTATTCCAAGGTCTTATGGCACGTATTATTACACGTATTATTACACGTATAGTTACAACTGACCTCACTACCCGCTGAGGTCTCCAACACGACCTGAGATATGTAGTGGCTGACTGGCATATCGTCAACAACAACAACAACAACAACAACAACAACAACAATAATAATAATAATAATAATAATAATAATAATAATAATAATAATAAACAAACTTTGAACATGGATACACACACAAGAATACAACAGTGTGCAGTGCATGGTAATGTTATGGGCGTAATTGTGTAAAAAAGCAAAAAAAATCATAACACGAAAGCCCTACAAACAATTATTGCAGTGTGTGTGTGTGTGTGTGTGTGTGTGTGTGTGTGTGTGTGTGTGTGTGTCCACTTCAAAAGAATCACGTTGCTAATACACAATATCTCTCTCTCTCTCTCTCTCTCTCTCTCTCTCTCTCTCTCTCTCTCTCTCTCTCTCTCTCCAACCAACATTCTTTAGTTTCACTCCTCTCTCTAACCCTCCCTCCCTCCCTGCCACTCCTCTAATAACACTCATTCTCACTCATCTCCCTCTCTCCCTCCCTCTCTCTCTCCCTCCCTCCCTCCCTCCCTCCCTCCCTCTCTCCCTCAATCTTTCCTCCATCCCTCCCACCCCCTTCCACCATCCCACACCCAATCCCTCCTTCCTACATTCATTCCAGCCTAAACTGCTCTTAATAATATCAGCTCAAACTCTCCCACACACCCTTCCCTCCCTCTCCCTCCCACACACACCCTTCTCTCCCTCTCCCTCCCACACACCCTTCCCTCTCTACCTCCCTCCCACACACACCCTTCCCTCCCTCTCCCTCCCACACACCCTTCCCTCTCTACCTCCCTCCCACACACACCCTTCCCTCCCTCTCCCTCCCACACACCCGTCCCTCTCTACCTCCCTCCCACACACACCCTTCCCTCCCTCTCCCTCCCACACACCCTTCCCTCTCTACCTCCCTCCCACACACACCCTTCCCTCCCTCTCCCTCCCACACACCCGTCCCTCTCTACCTCCCTCCCACACACACCCTTCCCTCCCTCTCCCTCCCACACACCCTTCCCTCTCTACCTCCCTCCCACACACACCTTTCTCTCTCACACACACCCTTCCCTCCCTCTCCATCCCACACACCCTTCCCTCTCTACCTCCCTCCCACACACACCTTTCCCTCCCACACACACCCTTCCCTCCCTCTCCCTCCCACACACACCTTTCCCTCCCTTTCCCTCCCACACACACCCTTCCCTCTCTACCTCCCTCCCACACACACCTTTCTCTCCCTTTCCCTCCCACACACACCCTTCCCTCTCTACCTGCCCCCACACACCCTTCCTTCTCTACCTCCCTCCCACACACACTTTTCCCTCCCTCTCGCTCCCACACACTCCCTTCCCTCTCTACCTCCCTCCCACACACACCTTTCCCTCCCACACACACTTTTCCCTCCCTCTCGCTCCCACACACTCCCTTCCCTCTCTACCTCCCTCCCACACACACCTTTCCCTCCCACACACGCTTTTCCTTCCCTCTCCCCCCCACACTCCCTTCCCTCTCTACCTCCCTCCCACACACACTTTTCCCTCCCTCTCGCTCCCACACACTCCCTTCCCTCTCTACCTCCCTCCCACACACACCTTTCCCTCCCACACACACCCTTCCCTCCCTCTCCCTCCCACACACACCTTTCCCTCCCACACACACCCTTCCCTCCCACCCACCCTTCCCTGCCTCTCCCTCCCATACACCCTTCCCTCACTACCTCCCTCCCACACACACCCTTCCCTCCCTCTCCCTCCCACACACCCTTCCCTCTCTACCTCCCTCCCACACACACCTTTCCCTCCCTCTCCCTCCCACACACCCTTCCCTCTCTACCTCCCTCCCACGCACACCTTTCCCTCCCACACACACCCTTCCCTCCCACCCACCCTTCCCTCCCTCTCCCTCCCACACACACCTTTCCCTCCCACACACCCTTCCCTCTCTACCTCCCTCCCACACACACCATTCCCTCCCACACACCCTTCCCTCTCTACCTCCCTCCCACACACACCTTTCCCTCCCTCTCCCTCCCACACACCCTTCCCTCCCTCTCCCTCCCACACACCCTTCCCTCTCTACCTCCCTCCCACACACCCTTCCCTCTCTACCTCCCTCCCACACACCCTTCCCTCTCTACCTCCCTCCGACCCACCCTTCCCTCCCTCTCCCTCCCACACACCCTTCCCTCTCTACCTCCCTCCCACACACCCTTCCCTCTCTACCTCCCTCCCACACACACCCTTCCCTCCCTCTCCCTCCCACACACACCTTTCCCTCCCACACACCCTTCCCTCTCTACCTCCCTCCCACACACACCTTTCCCTCCCACACACCCTTCCCTCTCTACCTCCCTCCCACACACACCTTTCCCTCCCACACACCCTTACCTCTCTACCTCCCTCCCACACACACCCTTCCCTCTCTACCTCCCTCCCACACACCCTTCCCTCTCTACCTCCCTCCCACACACACCCTTCCCTCTCTACCTCCCTCCCACACACCCTTCCCTCTCTACCTCCCTCCCACACACACCTTTCCCTCCCACACACCCTTCCCTCCCACCCACCCTTCCCTCCCTCTCCCTCCCACACACCCTTCCCTCTCTACCTCCCTCCCACACACACCCTTCCCTCCCTCTCCCTCCCACACACACCTTTCCCTCCCACACACCATTCCCTCTCTACCTCCCTCCCACACACACCTTTCCCTCCCACACACCCTTCCCTCTCTACCTCCCTCCCACACACACCTTTCCCTCCCACACACCCTTCCCTCTCTACCTCCCTCCCACACACACCCTTCCCTCTCTACCTCCCTCCCACACACCCTTCCCTCTCTACCTCCCTCCCACACACACCCTTCCCTCTCTACCTCCCTCCCACACACACCCTTCCCTCCCTCTCCCTCCCACACACCCTTCCCTCCCTCTCCCTCCCACACACCCTTCCCTCTCTACCTCCCTCCCACACACCCTTCCCTCTCTACCTCCCTCCCACACACACCCTTCCCTCTCTACCTCCCTCCCACACACCCTTCCCTCTCTACCTCCCTCCCACACACACCCTTCCCTCTCTACCTCCCTCCCACACACCCTTCCCTCTCTACCTCCCTCCCACACACACCTTTCCCTCCCACACACACCCTTCCCTCCCACACACCCTTCCCTCCCTCTCCCTCCCACACACCCTTCCCTCTCTACCTCCCTCCCACACACCCTTCCCTCCCTCTCCCTCCCACACCCTGTACCTTCAACATGGATGGTGGGGCTAAAACAACAGTGAGTGAGGTAAAGTATAATGGTGTTTACTATTCCCCACGACTACCTGTGACTCCCTCCACTGACTCCCTCCACCCGTAGTGACTCCCTCCACTGACTCCCTCCACCCGTAGTGACTCCCTCCACTGACTCCCTCTACCTGTAGTGACTCCCTCCACCTGTACTGACTCCCTCCGCCTGTACTGGCCCCCTCCACCTGTACTGACTCCCTCCACCTGTAGTGACTCCCTCCACCTGTACTGACTACCTCCACTGACTCCCTCCACCTGTAGTGACTCCCTCCACTGACTCCCTCCACCTGTACTGGCTCCCTCCTCTTACTACCCTCCTCCTCAAGGCTCTCCACCTCTCACGAGCCTTAAGGTACGGAGAGCCTCATTAACACCCACCATCAGCCAGTGACACTCACCTGTGACACTCCAGGTGTTAATAAGCTGCTCTAGGACAGGTAATGCCGGTACACCACTAAACCTCACGTGGCACACACACACACACGCGCACACACACACACACACACACACACACACACACACACACACGTATCAGCTCTAATAAGAAACCAACCAATCGTGATAAAGAACCAACCAGCCCTGATTAGAGTCACCCTCCCATTGGCTGCCTCAAGACCCAGGTAGGGTGAAAGGACGCCATCACTGAGGCAAAAAAATGTTTCACGTCATCATCATCATTATTCTCCTCATCATCATCCTTACATGACCATCCTCATCATCATTACATCACCATCCTCATCATCATCATTATCGTCATCATTATCATCATCCTCATCATCATTACAACACCATCCTCATCATCATCATTATCGTCATCATTATCATCATCCTCATCATCATTACATCACCATCGTCATCATCATCATTATCGTCATCATTATCATCGTAATCGTCATCGTCATCATCATCATTATCGTCATCATTATCATCATTATCATCATCATCTATTCATGGGCTGTAGAAAAAAATGGTCTGTGTTCTTTCCTCTCTTGACAGAATATGTTAATAACTGTGGGTAAACATCAGTGACGTGCATTATTCATCACCCCCGTCCCTGCTCCCGTCCTACCCCCCCCTTCCCCCTCTTTGCCCCCTCCCCGACCCCCGCCCCTTTCCCCCCACCCCCTCTCTGCCCCGTCTCACCCCGCTTCGTCACCCTACCTGCGAGTTAGTGAAGACAAAGGTGAATATTCAAGAAATGTGGGTGTGGTTACAAGTGTAGAAATGGGTGTGGGTGAAGGGGGTATATGAGGGTGTAGATCTGGGTGTAAGTGTGGGTGTAAGTGTGGTTGCAGGTGTGGGTGTAAGTATATCAAAATGACACAATCAACAAACCAGTTCTAACTTTTTACTTTGAACAGTTTAAAATCATAATTAAAACGTGTTACATCATTACATTATGTTCAGAAATAATAATCTTCCATTTTATTTAATACATATAGGAGCCCTGACACACACACACACACACACACACACACACACACACACACACACACACAGGATAAGACACATAAATATACCTGGACAGACAGACAGACAGACAGACAGACAGACAGATAAATCCCTAAAAAAACTACGAACACCAGAACACAATCTCTGCTACTACGCACCAATTTTTTTCCCTCCCTCTCTGAAATTCGTGGTGTGACAGATTTATGTGTCGTGGGGGTGATCCTTGGCCAGCTGTAGAGGATAGCAGGTCTTGTTCCCTGAGTCAGCTTCGGCCCGTCCACCACACACACACAGCTTTCTGTCTCTCTGTTTCTCTCTCTCTCTCTCTGTTTCTTTGACTTTATTTCTGTCTCTTTCACAGAACAAGCCTTCCATTATGATCAAGGCTTCCACTATGATCAAGGCTTCCACTATGATAAAAGGCTTCCACTATGATAAAAGGCTTCCACTATGATCAAGGCTCCACTATGATAAAAGGCTTCCACTATGATCAAGGCTTCCACTATGATCAAGGCTTCCACTATGATCAAGGCTTCCACTATGGACAGCTGAGCAGATAGGTGAAGCATCTCCATCGAGTACAAAAAAAAAAAAAAATAAAAAACTTCACGCCATTTGATATTTTTGGCCGATTGTAAACTTTTTCGCTTTATTTACTTGCAAAATGAAGAAGGTTTGGGTGTAAATTAATATACTTTCTCTGGACTGGCAAAGTTTTCAAATGTTAACTTATCTAAAAATGCTACTTTCATATACTTTAAATGTTGTTTCACAGTGGAAAGTAATAATTTTTGTTACAGATTTACCAAAAAAAAATACATATATACAATTGTAAGATATAATTTTAAGTTGCTTCAAATAGAAAAATTTGTTGCTATTTCATAAAAAAAAAAATACTATTAAATTAAATGCAAGTTGTTTCATTATGGAAAAGCAAGCGGGAAAACTCGTCTTTTTTTTACAGTAATTTATATAAACAAAGGTATTAAATCTTACATGAGTTCAAAATAAATCGTCACTCATCCTACGGAAATGATTTCGTTTTACATGAAGAGAAATTAAAAAAAAATAAAATAATAATAATAATAACAATAGTAAATCAGGTTCATACAGCTTTCCTCATAAACACATCACCTAATACTGTAAATGCCATGTAAACATCAGAGTAAATCCATGTAAATGCATATGGTTTTTCTCTCTGCCACACATATATATACATCACCTGATACTGTAAATGCCATGTAAATATTCGTGTAAATACGAGTAAATCCGTGTAAATACGTATTAAGTGTTTCCTGGTTGGCGGGTCACAGGGCGCCGGGTCGGCCACTCAAACACACAACTTCTGGGTAAATTACAGCTCCAAAGGTCCAATTTTGTGGCATTTTCAGGTAACTCGATCCTATGTGTCTAATTTGTAGCAGCGGTCGACTAGCAACTGATGTCACGGTGGTTCTGATGCCTTCTCTTCCATCCACCTACTTCCCTCCCACTCTCCTTCCACCTACCCTTTCTTCCGTAGATTCTACCTCTCTCCGTAACTCATCTTTTTATCTCCCTCCCCCCCCCCTTCTCTTTCCCTCACCTCCATCCTCACTCTCTCCTTTCAACCCCCTCCCTATCTCCCTCCTTACTTCCCTCCCTTCGTCCTTCCCTCCACCTACCTACCCTGGCTTCTCGCTCCTCTCTATACGTACAGTTCACTCCTCTTCACCTCAACTACACTATTCTCTTTCCACCTCTTCTTCCCACTTCCACTATCCACCTCCTTCTACCTCCCACTTTCCCTAGTTTACTCCCTCCTCCTCCTCCTCCTCACACTTTCTATGACTATCTCCCTCTTTCTTCCTTCCACTTCATCTCTCCTCCCTGCTCTTCCCACTCCCACCTCTTCCCATATTCCCACATGCCTAATACTACGTTACTTTAACATCTAACAACGAGAACTATAATGAATTTAAGAAGAACAACAGACAAAAACAATATACCTATACTTAGAAAAACTCTCAAAATACCTAACTAGATCTAGATTAACAGCCACATGTTGGTACGAGTATATAGACGTGAATTCAAATATCCAAAGTAGTGCTTAAGGCTGAGAACATGACACACGTATCATTACTGAAGGTCCGCTTTAACTTAGGTCGATGTCGCGCTGTGAAAAAAAATAATAATAATAAAAAATCCTCATGTATTATTTTGCCTTTCCATTAAGTGAGAGACAGGTAACTCCACGTAGAGAAAAGTTTGAGCAGGAACGATGATTGAGGGAGTATAAAAGAGTTACTAAATATGATCACTGCAGCCTCAAGTTTACCTGGTGTCACCTGACGTTGGGTTTTTGCAATGGTTTTAAATCGCAGTTTTTTGAGAGAGAGAGAGAGAGAGAGAGAGAGAGAGAGAGAGAGAGAGAGAGAGAGAGAGAGAGAGAGAGAGAGAGAGAGAGTATTCGAAACGCAAAAAAAAATTGGATTTGGATAACGTTTGTATTCTGCTCCGGAGGCAAACTTACACACAGTTGATAGGTAAAAGATACCTGTGTAAGTGTGCCAGGAAGTGTGTGTGTGTGTGTGTGTACTGAACCATACAATACACACAGCCGAGGTCTTAACTGAAAACGCTGGACGAGACGACAAGTTTTGGACTGAAGAGGAGATAAGACCGAGAATTATCTACCCCATACATGACTGCTAGTGTGGCCAGATGGTAGAGACAACGTACTGATAAGACTCTTCTATCTAAGCTAAAACTGATAAGAGATGACTACTTAAAATCTTAAGTAAATACCCAAGTGATTTATTAAGTTTACCGCGATATATTTATATATTATTTTCGAGTTATCAATTTTAATCAAGTTTTCAAAATCCTAATCTCAGTCCCTTGGTTTTATGGTAAAAAATCATAATTCAGGGGGTGATTATTTTTTCATTATATAAAAGTCATTATCCAGAGAAGCTATTATGAACGATTGTAAGTCATCAAAGACCACTCTGGGATGGATTAACAATTACTGCATCAATCGACTCCCACCCGACACCCGATTCAAATCCAGTTCGAAATATCAAACAAACCTCAAAAGAAGAATAACCTCACAAATACCAATTAATCTCTATGTCAATATTGTCTGTTTCCTCAGTACACATGAGGATAGGATATGAGGGTCTCGAGTGATAGATGCATTTTTAGATTATATTTTTTTTTCTCTCCATTACCGACCGTTTCCGACACATTAAACACAACTTAGCGATATTTTGAACGCTGGTGTGTGTGTGTGTGTGTGTGTGTGTGTGTGTGTGTGTGTGTGTGTGTGTGTCACCCTTCTACGTACATATCGACCGACAAGAATTATACTTCATACTTGCTTACCCAACCTAAGCTATGTGTGTGGAGGAGGGTGTGTGTGTGGGGGGGGGGGGGAGGGACTGTGTGGGGGGAGGAGGGTGTGTGTGGGAGCTAGGGGCTAGGAAGATGATATTTATACACCGACACGTTAACTGGTAAAATTATACTGACGGTGGTGGTGAATAATAGTGGAGGAGGGGGGGGGTTCCTTTCAAGTGAGGATGTATGGTGACACTGTAATGATGATGATGATGCCTCGTAGTGGTGGAGGGGGAGAAGGGGGAAGGGAAGGGGGAGGGGGAGGAGAGAAGGACTTACCTGCCACCTGTGTTGAGTTATTAGTGACCTCCCAGGTATACACGCTTCAATATTACTACCTTGGTGTTGACGTGTGTTCGGGTAATGTTACTACGGGGGTGTGGAAGAGCCATTTGTTTTATTTTCTTCAGTAAACGTCTACACTTCCCCCTCGCCCCTCTACTAATGCAGTTATGATCGCCACTTACTGCTATTACTCCTATTTTATCTGAGACTACTAGCACCAGGGAGACTACTATTGTTGTTATTACCACCATTACTAGTCCTAGACACCATTCCGAGTACCAGACATACCACTATTAGTACCAGACATACCATAACTAGCACCAAACACACTTCTACTAGTACCAGACACCACTACTAGTATTAGACACACCACTACTAGCACCCGACACACATCTAGCACCAAACACACCATTACTAGCACCAAACACACAACAACTAACACCAAACACACCTCTACTAGCACCAAAAACACCATTACTAATAGCAGACATCCCGCCTCATTAAATATACTAGCAACATCATCATTTAACTCAAAAGAACAGTTCATATTTTATTTTCCTCTTTAACAAAATAAAAACAGAGACATATTACTGTCACTAACTCGTCTCAATGTCCTTTGGGCATTGACTTCGACTACAGTAGAGAGATGTATCATGGTCCCTAGATTCCCTATAGTCAGTTCAGTTACTAAAACAAAATCTACAAGGGTTTACAATACACCATAAGCCTGTTTAATATTGTACTCAATACGGAATAAATTGTATATATATATCCATTAGGTAGGAATCTTTTGCTTCATAGCTATGTGCCAACAAGTTCATTCCTTCTGTTCAATACTCCAAAGATGGCAGTTCACACCTATCTTGTTCACTTCTTTGAATGATGTAACTGTCAGGTATTTAATATTCCTTCATCATCGAAATGAACACTGCGACTCCTATCGTCTCGGTAGGGTTGTCAAAATCCTTCGTCCGTTATGTTATATTGACTCGACGCAATTTTGTAAAGATATTTTTTCTTTTTTTTAAGCGACTGTACATTAATTTCAAGGTCTTTTGTTACCCTGATGTAATAACAGAATCTCACACAATTGAGTTAATAAAAATAAATCTTTAAGTGCGTCATCCATCACTGAACTTCATCGAGGTATTTAAAGTTAATTGGGAAGCCGTGACGTTATTGTGCCAGTGTTAATGTGAGTTGAGTTTCCGACACCATTTTTACATGAACACAAAAATCAAAGATACGTTATATAATTAAACTGGTCCATTACTCGGATTTTTATAATTAAAAGTAATTTGTGAAAGCAGAACACGGGAGAACACGGGAGAACACGAGAAACACAAGAGAACACGAGAAACACAAGAGAACACGAGAAACACAAGAGAACACGCTAGATACACTAGAACACGGGATAACACAGTAGAACAATGAATAACACGGTAGAACAAGGTAGAACAGAACACGGGAGATTTGAGGGGAATATAGTGTTAAAGTTGAAATTTTGATATACACAAAGGTTATATTCCCGTGCTTTTCTTATTTGGCTTTCGTCCTTCAGTACAGTTTATTATCTCATCTCAAGTTATCTCTCAGCCTCTCATCTCAAATTATCTCTCAGCATCTCACCTCAATATATCTCTCAGCATCTCATCTCAAATTATCTCTCAGCCTCTCAAATTATCTCTCAGCATCTCATCTCAAATTATCTCTCAGCCTCACCTCAAATTATCTCTCAGCCTCTCATCTCAAATTATCTCTCAGCCTCTCATCTCAAATTATCTCTCAGCCTCTCATCTCAAATTATCTCTCAGCCTCTCATCTCAAATTATCTCTCAGCCTCTTGCTTTCCCTATTCCAGTGGTTGTTCCTCAAGGGTCACTCCTCTTTCCTCTGCATTCTTCTATCTCCTTTAAAATTCATTCTGTCTTCACTCTCTCTCTCATTCTTTCCTCATTTCTACCAGTAAGTTAAATTCGTATCTGGATTTGGATGTCTGAGAGAGGATGTCGAAACGCTCCTGGATTTGGATGTCTGAGTGAGGATGTCGAAACGCTCCTGGATTTAGATGTCTGAGTGAGGTTGTCGAAACGGTCCTGGATTTGGATGTCTGAGTGAGGTTGTCGAAACGGTCCTGGATTTGGATGTCTGAGAGAGGATGTCGAAACGCTCCTGGATTTGGATGTCTGAGTGAAGTTGTCGAAACGCTCCTACTACCTACAGTAAGCTTTTCCCTCTTCCTCTTTTTAAAACTGTTAATGTTTTTTTTTTTTCATCTCCACGAATTGTTCTATAAGTCCAACAATGAACACGCTAATTCGGTCTCAATGTCTCATCTAACCTATTTATAAAACCTAATATAATTCAGGTAAATGTTGCTCTAAAAACCTAAATCTTGTTTATATGTCGAATTTTCTTCACTTTTCATCAGCATTTCCTAAAGACAAATTCGACTTCAGTTTCTGCTACCAAGTGAGTCAGGGATACACTAGGTCAGGGAGTAGAATGAGGCAGGGTTACTCTAGATCAGGGAGTAGAATGAGGCAGGGTTACTATAGGCCAGGGAGTAGAGTGAGGAAGGGTTACTATAGGCCAGGGAGTAGAGTGAGGAAGGGTTACACTAGGTCAGGGAGTAGAGTGAGGCAGGGTTATACTAGGTCAGGGAGTAGAGTGAGGCAGGGTTATACTAGGTCAGGGTGAGAGAGATTAAGACAGGGTCGAGATTTTTTACAGCCTGCTGGAAGTGGCACTCACAGGGTCATCGTGGCACTAGGGCAATACACTGGCACTATAGCGAGGGGTGGGGTAGGGATGGGTGGCTGGAACTAATGGATACAGAGACAAGAACATAAGTCTAAACGAATAAAGAAGAGAGAAAAAATGCGATAATAAGCCACAGGTACTGAAAGAGGGAAGTAACAATGAGGCAAAAGGAACGGGGGATAAATAGGGGACTAGAGGGAGAGGGTAAGGAGATAAGGGAGAAAATGAAACATAATAGGACAAAAGAGGAAAAGGAGGAAGAGGAGGGAGGAGGAAACGACACAAGAACGAAGTGGAGGAAGAAGAGGAGGGAGGAGAACACTACACAATAACGAAGAGGAGGAGGAGGAGTTCCCGTTCACACCTTCACCTCACCTTTACCTGGGAGTCATTATACTTATTAATCTCCTTATTTATTATCTATTTACTATTCCAAATACGTAAAAAAACAAAAAAAAATAAATAAAAATCAAATTAAAAAAAGTAGAAAGAGCAAAGTCCAAAGATCAATATGTGAATAAATTTGACCTTCACACAGCAGACAAAATGGGGTCAACAACACATGCCACGTAGGTCAAGGTCATGTTGGTTATTGGGGTCATACAACACCAGATAAATCTGACCCTTGCCAAGATGAAGAGTAGAATAGGGTCAGCTGGATGTGTGAGGTCAGATTTTTGTGTGAGGAGGTCAGCAGGGTGTGTGAGGAGGTCAGCAGGGTGTGTGAAGAGGTCAGTTGGGTGTGTGAGGAGGTCAGCTGGGTGTGTGAGGAGGTCAGCTGGGTGTGTGAGGAGGTCAGCTGGGTGTGTGAGGAGGTCAGCTGGGTGTGTGAGGAGGTCAGTTGGGTGTGTGAGGAGGTCAGCTGGGTGTGTGAGGAGGTCAGCTGGGTGTGTGAGGAGGTCAGCTGGGTGTGTGAGGAGGCCAGCTGGGTGAATGAAGCTAGTTGAGTGTGTGAGGAGGTCAGCTGGGTGTGTGAGGAGGTCAGATGGGTGTGTGATGAGGTCAGTTGGGTGTATGAAGAGGTCAGCTGGGTGGGTGAGGTCAGCTAGGGACAGGAAGTATCGGTGGTCGAGGAGGAGGAGGGTCCAGTATTGACTTTGGCAGAGCGCCATCCACACGTCCCACACACCTACCGACCAAGGCCTACCCCTCCCACACCATACTACCTCCCCCCTCCCATAGTACCTCCCACACCACCCCTCCCATCCCATACAACCTCCCCCCTCCCATAGTACCTCCCACACCACCCCTCCCATCCCATACAACCTCCCCCCTCCCATAGTACCTCCCACACCACCCCTCCCATTCCATACCGCCTCCCTTCTCCTTCCCCTCGTGCCTCACCTGGTAGATCCCCTCCTTCCCTTCTCCCTCACTCATCACATCCCCTCCCTCACTCATCACATCCCCTCACTCATCACACCCCCTCCCTCACTCATCACATCCCCTCACTCACTCATCACACCCCCTCCCTCACTCATCACATCCCCTCACTCATCACATCCCCTCCCTCACTCATCACATCCCCTCACTCACTCATCACATCCCCTCACTCATCACACCCCCTCCCTCACTCATCACATCCCCTCACTCATCACATCCCCTCCCTCACTCATCACATCCCCTCACTCATCACACCCCCTCCCTCACTCATCACACCCCCTCCCTCACTCATCACATCCCCTCACTCATCACACCCCCTCCCTCACTCATCACATCCCCTCACTCATCACATCCCCTCCCCTCCCTCACTCATCACATCCCCTCCCTCACTCATCACATCCCCTCCCTCACTCATCACATCCCCTCCCTCACTCATCACATCCCCTCCCTCACTCATCACATCCCCTCCCTCACTCATCACATCCCCTCCCTCACCCATCACATCCCCTCCCTCACCCATCACATCCCCTCCCTCACCCATCACATCCCCTCCCTCACTCATCACATCCCCTCCCTCACTCATCACATCCCCTCCCTCACCCACGTAATCCCCTCCCTCACTCATCACATCCCCTCTTCTCACTCATCACATCCCCTCCCTCACTCATCACATCCCCTCCCTCACCCATCACATCCCCTCCCTCACTCATCACACCCCCTCCCTCACCCATCACATCCCCTCCCTCACTCATCACATCCCCTCCCTCACTCATCACATCCCCTCCCTCACTCATCACATCCCCTCCCTCACCCATCACATCCCCTCCCTCACTCATCACACCCTCTCCCTCACCCATCACATCCCCTCCCTCACTCATCACATCCCCTCCCTCACTCATCACATCCCCTCCCTCACTCATCACATCCCCTCCCTCACCCATCACATCCCCTCCCTCACTCATCACACCCCCTCCCTCACCCATCACATCCCCTCCCTCACTCATCACATCCCCTCCCTCACTCATCACATCCCCTCCCTCACTCATCACATCCCCTCCCTCACCCATCACATCCCCTCCCTCACTCATCACATCCCCTCCCTCACCCATCACATCCCCTCCCTCACTCATCACATCCCCTCCCTCACTCATCACATCCCCTCCCTCACTCATCATCCCATCCCCCATCCCCCATCACTCATCACATCCCCTCCCTCACTCATCACATCCCCTCCCTCACTCATCACATCCCCTCCCTCACTCATCACATCCCCTCCCTCACTCATCACATCCCCTCCCTCACTCATCACATCCCCTCCCTCACTCATCACATCCCCTCCCTCACTCATCACATCCCCTCCCCTCACTCATCACATCCCCTCCCCTCACTCATCACATCCCCTCCCTCACTCATCACATCCCCTCCCTCACTCATCACATCCCCTCCCTCACTCATCACATCCCCTCCCCTCACTCATCACATCCCCTCCCTCACTCATCACATCCCCTCCCCTCACTCATCACATCCCCTCCCTCACTCATCACATCCCCTCCCTCACTCATCACATCCCCTCCCTCACTCATCACATCCCCTCCCCTCACTCATCACATCCCCTCCCTCACTCATCACATCCCCTCCCTCACTCATCACATCCCCTCCCTCACTCATCACATCCCCTCCCTCACTCATCACATCCCCTCCCTCACTCATCACATCCCCTCCCTCACTCATCACATCCCCTCCCCTCACTCATCACATCCCCTCCCCTCACTCATCACATCCCCTCCCCTCACTCATCACATCCCCTCCCTCACTCATCACATCCCCTCCCTCACTCATCACATCCCCTCCCCTCACTCATCACATCCCCTCCCCTCACTCATCACATCCCCTCCCTCACTCATCACATCCCCTCCCCTCACTCATCACATCCCCTCCCCTCACTCATCACATCCCACTCCCCCATCACTCCTCCTATCTCTCCTCTCCTCCCTTATTACCCCCCCCACCCACCCTCCTCACCCCACCCAGGAGAGACTTCATTAATTAACGTTTATGTGCTCTGCCTCACCCGCCTCTGTTCTGCCGCTGGTAAATTCTTGCAGCAACTTTCTAAAGGTCATCTGGGCCGCGGGGAAACAAGATTAAAAAGAAAGAAAAAGAAAATAATGACCTAGAATTTCATGTATGTGTTTAAGTGAGATAAAAATATTTGGGTATTTTCTGAGGCATTCTATACGGGTTTGTTTATGGCTCTTGGGTATAATAATAATAATAATAATAATAATAATAATAATAATAATAATAATAGGATGAAACGTCTTTATTTATTTTAGTTTTTTCAGGCTTTTTTTTTTAAACTTGCAAGATGAGAAAGAAGAATTTTTTGTTTGTTCATGTAGGGAAATAGAAGTGTTTTTTTTTTTAATGGCCCTACACTTTTTTCCGTAAATGGTATTATTTCCCCCACAGTGGTACCCTCCTTCCTTTCCCCACACTAGTAACCTCCTCCCACACTAGTACCCTCCTCCCTCCACACTGGTACCCTCCTCCCCCCACACTGGTACCCTCCTCCCCCCACACTGGTACACTCCTCCCCCCCACACTGGTACCCTCCTCCCCCCACACTGGTACACTCCTCCCCCCCACACTGGTACCCTCCTCCCCCCACACTCGTACCCTCCTACTGGTATCACATAGGGCATTCTAATATTTTTCTTATAAGCGTAAGCACAATGCAATCCACCCCTTCACTGTCATTCTCTTCACCATTACCCCTTCACCATTACCCCTTCACCATCACCCCCTTCACCATCACACCATCACCCCTTCACCATCACCCCATCACCATCACCCCCCTCACCATCACCCCTTCACCATCACCCCATCACCATCACCCCTTCACCATCACCTCACCATCACCCCCTCACCATCACCCCCTTCACCATCCCCCCTTCACCATCACCCCCTCACCATCACCCCCATCACCATCACCCCCTCCACCATCACCCCCATCACCCCATCACCATCACCCCCCCCCCCAATAAAAAGAAGAAAAAAAAAACAGATGCGAGAAGAGTGAGGTAATGCTGGAGTAGTGGGCGGCCCTAGGCAGTGTCAGGCGCCGTCACTAAAGGCGCTACCAAAGTGAGCAGCGGCAGTTTACACCCACCAACAGATGGCACCTGTATCTTTCGTGTGGGTTTGGTCTTTGTTTGAGATGTTATTACTGCATGCAACTGATGTTTTTTATTATCATTATCCTCATCATCATCATTACCATCATCATTATTATTATTATTATCCTTCTTATTTCTTCTGATTACTATTATTATTGTCATTATCATTATTATTATTTACACTATTATTATCTACGTACTCAACAGTAAAAATCCACTTAATTTAGACTGGCTCTTGACTGACATACACACACAGTTCGTGAATGATTGACTGTACACCAAAATCTTCTCAGTGACCACAATAAGACAACAAACGCCTCGGTTACATAGTGAAGAACTCAATGACGAAAGAAAGGTATATACAGTTAACATTACTAACACTAAATTAACACAAATAACGGTAAATAACACACACACTAACACTGGTAACTAACACTCGTAACTAACACACTAACACTCGTAACTAACACACACACTAACACTCGTAACTAACACACTAACACTCGTAACACACACTAACACTCGTAACTAACACACACTAACACTTGTAACTAACACACACACTAACACTCGTAACTAACACACTAACACTCGTAACTAACACACACTAACACTCGTAACTAACACACTAACACTCGTAACTAACACACACACTAACAATCGTAACTAACACACACACTAACACTCGTAACTAACACACTAACACTCGTAACTAACACACACACTAACACTCGTAACTAACACACACACTAACACTCGTAACTAACACACACACTAACACTCGTAACTAACACACTAACACTCGTAACTAACACACACACTAACACTCGTAACTAACACACACTAACACTCGCAACTAACACACACTAACAATCGTAACTAACACACACTAACACTCGTAACTAACACACACTAACACTTGTAACTAACACACACACTAACACTCGTAACTAACACACTAACACTCGTAACTAACACACACACTAACACTCGTAACTAACACACTAACACTCGTAACTAACACACACTAACACTCGTAACTAACACACACTAACACTCGCAACTAACACACACTAACACTCGTAACTAACACACTAACACTCGCAACTAACACACACTAACACTCGTAACTAACACACTAACACTCGTAACTAACACACACTAACACTCGTAACTAAAACACACACTAACACTCGTAACTAACACACACTAACACTCGTAACTAACACACACTAACACTCGCAACTAACACACACTAACACTCGTAACTAACACACACACTAACTTGGGTAGGTAAGAACAACCTGTCAACAACCTGTACTGTACGTGGTTCATCTACTCACACCTGATGGCAGCTTGAACAATTACCTGTGGAGAGAAAGAGAGAGAAAAGAATATTAGTGATAAAGATAATAATATAAATAACACAAGAAGATAAAAAAAATATGTATACTAAGCATAAACATTGTCTAAGGTCTATCTTTGCAGGGGTCAACCATAGTTAATTTATTACTGACCCTTGACCTTTGACCTTTGGTAATGGTGGTTACAAAAATGTGTGTTGTGTGACCTAGAGACTGAACCAATAGATACGGCATGGGAGAGAGAGAGAGAGAGAGAGAGAGAGAGAGAGAGAGAGAGAGAGAGAGAGAGAGAGAGAGAGACAACACCAATTATTATAAACAACAACTATTATAAAAAAAACAACTAGGCCCTATAATAAACAACCACATCCAAACAACAACAATTACAACCTTTACTAGACCAGCGAAAATTAACAAACAACACACTATGCAAATTAACAGGAAGCCAAAAAAAAAAAGTACATATAGTTTTAAATTCAGTCCAAAACAGAAGCCCACAACAGCCACGGTGCCAAAAGCTTATGTTTCCCGAATTCACAAAAAAAAAAGCCTTATTTTGAGTCAGTATCCGAGTCACTTTTTTTTCCTATTCTTTTATACATATTTTTTTGGACAACACCGCCGGACAGAATATAACAGCCCAAACGGTTAACATCGAAATAAAAATGGGTGTCGGAGCGTGCACAGCGAGTGAGTGAGTGAGTGAGTGAGTGAGTGTGTGTGTGTGTGTTGTGTGTGTGTTGTGTGTGTGTGTGTGTGTGTGTTGTGTGTGTGTTGTGTGTGTGTGTGTTGTGTGTGTGTGTGTGTGTGTGTGTTCACTTCCTAGGAGAAACTAACTTAAGGAAGACAATTTCTCTGTTGCTAGAGTCCTGTAGCCTCCATGTTTACAAACAAGACGGCGGTCGCCTCACCTACCTGTAAACACACTAAGTGAAAAATGAACCTGACGACGTACATATACTTGTTGAGGCCATGAAGATTTTGTAAATTAAACCTATACATTTGATGATCAACTTAGTAAACAATAAATAAGAAATAGATAAAGAGAAAGAAAGAATAATTTTAAAGTATATGAAATCTTCCACAAGTTCGTAAGAGGAAAACCTTCTACCCGAACCTGAAACAATGTCATGATTAACGAGTTATCTTACTCCATGTTTGGATTATCTTAAACCACTTAATTTTTTAACATTACCAGTATAATAACAGAGTGTGAGTCCTGACAGGCTCGAAGAATTACAAAAAATATATTTGAGTTTATCTTTGGCTGTAGAAAATGGACGTAGTTCTTAAAGACACATTTTGAAAGACTTATTCAATAATTATTTTCATCTGACAACAGAACACATCTAATCACGTTGCCTTGTTCTTCTAACATCTAAGAAACTTTTGACAACCATCTTAGTGTCACAACTAGTCCCTAAATCATTAGTTAGACGAAAGACTCTAACGAATCTCAGAACATCTAGGGTCGTGTCCTAGCTGAAGTGAGACATAGTGCTCTGCTTCCTCCTGAGGGAAACTTACCCACGAACCTTTGAGGCTTCGGATTTTAGACAGTGTTCAGGTGGAGGATTTGTATCGAAAATCCCCAGATAATCGTCTTCAGCTGCGTCTTCAGCTGCATGAAAGCCTTTCTAGACTGACTGACGGCCCGAGAGGGTCTTAGGAAACACTCTTCTTGGTTTATGTTTGAATATAGACAACAAAGCCTCCCCGGGAAGTACTCTAGAGACCAGCTTATGTTGCGAAAAGGTCTGGCACGAGTGTTTTTATTTACGAGTGCAGGCAGTGTGCCGGAGAGTGTCGAGGACAGTGTCTCCAAGACCAGCTGGTGTCGTGGTTTTAATTGCCACCTACAAGTGTTTCTTCTGAGGGTCTCCAAACTTGTCACGGTTTTTCTCACTCTACCTTTCATAACGTCTCTCTCTCTCTCTCTCTCTCTCTCTCATCCACTCTCATGCCAACTGGTGCGCGTGAGAAGGTAGGGAGGTTAGTGCTATCATTATCTAAATATATACTTTAGAAAATAGTCAAGTAAATAAGTTGGTATTAACCCCAGCACGATGATCCACAACAACGCTCAGGGTGGGTGTGACAAATGATGAAAGTAATAATTTGTTGACTTAATTTTTGTTGTAACTCTGTAACACTCCCAGCTTCCAAGTCCTGGGTTCGAATCCTTGGCTAATGGGTTATTGTTAGTGCATTAGGGTTCGCGTGATGGGATAATTAGCGATTAGCGTTTTTTTTTTTTTTACTTGTAACTGACCATACCCAATTAACTATATAATTGTAATACATATAAATGAATAACTATATAAAAACCTAACCTAACCTAACCTAACCTACTTCTGGTATAATATAAGTATCGTGTGATGATAAACGAAGTCCTAAATTTATGAAAGAGATCAAATTCTACGACATAAGAGAGAGAGAGAGAGAGAGAGAGAGAGAGAGAGAGAGAGAGAGAGAGAGAGAGAGAGAGAACACCACACCCCAGACTATAACAAACACTATGGAAATATAAGAGGATCAGGCCACATGCAGATGGGGTTTAGAACGCAGGAAAGCAGATTAATAAAGAGACAGAAAGGAACAAAGACAGATAAAAACACATCAGTAGGAAATGAAAGGCGCAAATACTCTTAAAACTGGTACACCATATCCCCTGAGACCAACTCCTGTAGGGAATTTAGATCAGATAAAACACATAAACATTTGTATAGGTGATAATGACGACAAGATAAGAATAGGGAAAGATAAAATAATGGATAGAATAGAAGAAGGAATTATAATAAGTAGAGAATAGAGAGAAATTGAAATAAGAGGAATAAACAAAGGGGATTAATATGAGGTTATGTTAAAGACTGAAAAAAGGGGGAGGTGGGAAGAAGAGGAGGAGAGGGGGGAAGGAAGGAAGGAATGAAGGAGGGTTATTTAGGAGGGAGAAGAGTAAAGGGAGAGATGGAAAGAAGGGAGGGAGGGATGAAAAATGGGAAGAAAGGAAAGAAATGAGGGAGGGAAGAGAGAGAAAGGTAAGGAAAGGAGGGAGGAAAGGGGGCAAAGAAGAGAAGGAGGAAAGAAATGAGGTAGGGGGGAAGATAAGGTAAGAAAGGGAGGGAGGAAGAAAGATGGATGGAAGGAAGGAAGGAAGGAAGGAAGGAAGAAATGTAATGAAGAAAATACCAACATACGAACATAACCAAGGGAATGAAATTTAAGTCTACACCCAGTGGTTCAAATTGTTACACACATGCAGCAGGGGTACAGATACTTTTGTTTACCTGTGGCAGGGGTACAGATACTGTTTTGTTGAAGGTATAGTGTATAAGAGGAAGCAAACAGGAAATGCAATGACAGCGAAAAATTTGGAAATGCATCATGGTGGAAAGGGTGAATGTGCAACCGGGCGGAAAAGGAGAAATGGAGAGTAGAAATAATAGAAAGGTAACAAAGGGGGGGAAAGAGGGAAGAGGAACAAGGGAAAACAAAATGTTGAATGGAAAGGTAAATAAATCCAGGTTAACAGGACAGGTAAATGGAGGTAAATCTAGGACAGGTAAATCCAGAACAGGTAAATGGGGGTAAATCCAAAAGAGGAAAAAATAGTACAAAAAAACAATGAGAAACATGAAACTTAAATGAGAGAAATGCAAAAAAATGAATAACGAAAGAAATGGAGAAAAAAATAATAACGAAAGAAATGGGGAAATAGATAACAATAGAAATGGAAAAATGAATAACGATAGAAATGGAAGAAAGAGTAACAGAAAATTAACCAAAACCTAAATGGGAAAATTTAAAAAAAAAAAAAAAAAAAAAAAAATTAAATAACAGCAAAAATGGACAAACAAATGCAGAAAAAAATGACCAAAATATTACAATAGAGAAATGGTGAAAAAAATAGAAACAAAGGAAATATAAAACGACTGAAATAATAAAAGAAAGACGTCAAAATAGACAAAAAGAAAAAACGGCAGAAACTGAAAAATACGACAAAAAAAAAAGTAGGAAAAATACCATAGGAGAGAAAATCGAAAAATAATCAAATACAAATCGAATAAAAGTGACAGAAATGACAAAATAATAATAAAAACTTGAAAAATAATAAACGGGAGAAATAAAAAAGACAAGAAGAGAAAATAAAAGAGATGAAAGGAAGGAAGGAAGGAAGGAAGGAAGGAAGGGCAACTGAAAACAACAGGTAAGTTATAGTGGGTTAAAAGAAACACATCTTACAGTCTCAGTACAATTTCACCGCCATTTTAGCCTCAAATATATACTGTAGATACTCACTGAATACAGTAGTACTAAGCCAACCCGCTGAGTACGATGAAATAGATTAAGACAGGGGTTCTCAACCAGGGGGGGGGGGGGGGGGAAACTGATACTAATATGGAAAAAATAAAGGATTATTTGGACTGCACTTTTTGAGGCAGACAATCTTGGAAATGAGGGGGGAATGACATTCTGACAGAGGGTGAAAGGGGTGCATGGGGCAAACAAGGTTGAGAACCACTGGATTAAGATATACTGTATCATATAACTGAGCACGTTCACGCCTTGAGTACGACGACGAAAATAAAAACTCATATATAAGGAGATAATAGAAACAACAACAACAATAATAATAATAATAATAATAATAATAATAATAATAAATATAATAATAATAATAATAATAATAATAACAATAATAATAATAATAATAATAATAAATATAATAATAATAATGATAATAATAATAATAATAATAATAATAATAATAATAATGATAATAATAATAATAATAATAATAATAACAATAATTAATAAATATTACTGGTGTGTGAGGCAGCCACCCCAGCACCTGAAGAATCTTCTGAATAGTGAAGAACCTGCGTCAGCCAGCTCAATGAACGCCTTAATTGAATACCTGACTGACTCACAAATTGACTGACTTCACAAATTGTCTACCCGAGTGACAAATTGACTATCTGCCTAACTGACGGACTTATTTACAGATTAACCGCCTGACTGACTGACTGAGTGAGTGAGTGACAGAAACACGCAAAAACAGACTGATTCTTGGCCACTCTTGTTCAACCTGACGTGAGCTAAACTATGGGTAAAATAACTCAATGTTTCAGGAAGATACAGTGTTGACAGTGTGTGTGGTCGTGTCCAGCAATATGACGGATAATACAGCACACGAGAGTTTCTGGACCACCACATACAAAGGCACTCTTGACATTGTTGACAAGTGGTGGGGGTGTGTGTGGTGGAGTGTGGTGGTGGTGAGGTGGAGGAGTGTGGCTAGTGGTGTGGTGGTGGAGTGTGGCTAGTGGTGTGGTGGTGGAGTGTGGCTAGTGGTGTGTGGTGGTGGAGTGGCTGGAGTAACTCTCATCAGATCTCAAGCAAGTTTCTCCCCATAACTTCATGAGAGAGAGAGAGAGAGAGAGAGAGAGAGAGAGAGAGAGAGAGAGAGAGAGAGAGAGAGGAGCATTTGCTTACAATAGAGTTAAAATGTAGTTTCGAAACCATTTGGATCACCATCTTTTTATCGTAGCCAAAGTGAGTCAAACAGATACGTTCTCACACCACGACCCTCTTAAGAACCTGGTGTGACGGTGCTGGTTTGGTGGGACACTTGTCGGCCAGTAACCCAGCCAGACAACGCCCTATTTGTTCTCTTTAACACACAAACGGCACCGTAAACACCCCCCCCCCAACCCACCCCTCCAACGCTATATATAAATACAATGTCACTTTTTACAATGAGAAAACGGTCCCCATTACCTCCTGTTTACATAGGGTGTGTGGAAGTCCTGGGTGGGGGGCAGCGTACACTATACCTTACAAATGCGTTCACAATACAACAATCCGCCCTCTGCCTTATGATAATTGGGGGAAGTTGCTCTGTGCATGAAAAATTTTATGGTAATGTAAGCTGCGCATTTACATGAAATTTGCATGAAGTTGGTTTCCTGGGGTCTTCTTTACCCCTGGAGGACGATCTTCAGCTATTGTCGTCTTTCCTATGTATGTAACCCCGTCAGGCAATCTCTCTCTCTCTCTCTCTCTCTCTCTCTCTCTCTCTCTCTCTCTCCGTTGTTCTCGTTGTCACCCAAATTCTGGTTAATCCGACAAAACAATGAGGGAACTTATGCTCCCCTTGAAGACTTACCCTAGTGTACTCATATCGGTTTCGTTCTACAACCCGCTGGTCCCATCCTGATCAGCTCCGAGATCCAAAAGCATTTAAGTATATTTTGCAATCAATATAGTAACTGAACCTCTACCATTATATCTTGTTGACTTTAATACGGGAATAACTTTTAAGTGTAGATGAGTGTCCAACAATATTCTACATCATGAACAAGAGTTTTGAAGAGTTTAAATTTTACTAATCTTTCTAGTGATGATTTACTCGCGGTGAAATCCTGTGACAGTTACTCGTACTAGTAAAGTAAATCATTCGTTTTAACCACTTTTGTATATTTCACTGATTACATTAAACTTTGTAGAATATAAATGAGTAATGCTATAACTTCTCTGGAAAGTCATATAAACTGGCTTGAGGCACATACCATTTGTTTTAATAATATCAAACAAGTATAACAAAACATAAAATTACTGTGGTGTTGTAGACGAAGCGATCTTGTCTACCCGGTGACCAATAACAAACCCAAACGACAGATTGTGGGCGGAGATTATTTTTCCCTTTCATAACACACACATTACTGGATGGAGTGTTTATAAAGTCCCTTGATGATTGTGTTTACCGAGTCCCTTGAAGTTACGCATCTAAAATAATAATATATTTCATTATTTTCTGAACCATGTGTGTGTGTGTATTCTCCGCCATTACTGTTGAAACGAGGACTATAAAAATCGCATTATGGAGGACCGGGAAGAGTTCTTTACAATTCCACATAAAAATGATGCGGTACCAACCAGTGTTTTGGCTGCGTAAATTCCCCCACGAGACTCGACAAACACAAACATCAAGGAACTATAAAAAAAAAAAAAGTTCTGTAAAGTATATAAGAAACTGCAGAATCTTTAAGAGAGTTTGACAGTCACAGCATCATGGTAAGAGTAGCTTGGTGATGATATGATTATTAGTACTGTAAACTGGAGGGTCAAAGTGTGGTGCTGAGGTGGTAGTGGTGAGGGAGTACCATGAAGTAGCCACCATCTACAGCTACCCCTATGTGCTGTTTCAGAGGGACGTAACTCCTCCTCCTCCTCCTCCTACAGCCGGTTTTAGGTTCCTTTAAGGCCAAGTGTCACGTTGGAGAAAATATTTTACAACACTAGAGAGAACAGATCATGCTTGTGTGGTAAGGGCAGTCTGACCCCCCCCAAACACATCAAGAGTACAACACAAGTACTTTATGAAATACTCTGCCAGCAGTCAGAGTCAACACGGAGTAATGATGTCAACAGGAAATTATTTATAAGCACAGTATTACAGAAAACCTAAATATAAAATATAAAATATAATCTAAATAAACACAAGAGTCAAGTAGAACTAAATGACTTATAAACTATAACACACCTTGCCTAATGACCCCCCCCCCCCCCCCCAAGACGCAGCCATGAGTCATCAGTGAGTCAAATTAAGCTCCCCATGACGCATTACTCCCCCCCCCGCCCCCTCCCCAATAACCCTCTCACCCCCCCCCCAGACATGAACCAGATCACATTCCTTAATATATTTTTTTTAATCTTACCACTAAATAAAAAATATTACGTTACACAAACAATATTCAATAATCCTACATTAATTTTTTTCCCCCAAACAACAAAAACTGGTGAGTGAGAAGGGGAGGGGGGGGGGAGGGGAGGGGAGGGGGGAGGGGGCAGGGGGTTCAGGTGGACAAAGGGAGGATCAGCGTGCAGTATTCAACCCGTGTAGACAGCTGGACAAACGAACATCGAGTTGGGGAAAGTTGAGTGAGGTCAGGACAGGTTGACAATCCATTATCAATGCCGGTAGTCGAGGGTCACACCACTAGAATAACGTTGTATATGAATAAAAAAACACACAAAAAAAAAAACACATCACTGTTTGTGTCTATATAACGAAAAACTGTGTTGGTCTCTTTGTTGATGTTTTGCAAAGGGTAGAGATGTCACCGCTTGTATTCCTCTCTCTCTCTCTCTCTCTCTCTCTCTCTCTCTCTCTCTCTCACACACACACACGGACACACAATCTGGTCATCTCTTTCGCTTACCTGATGGTGGGTTCTGGGTACAAGTGTGAGCTCTGTAAAAAACCAGTCATCCTTCTGATATTATCCTAACACAGATCTTTAGTTGAGATGTGACAAAGTTGTTTATAAATTCTTGACAATAACACAACGTCATTTAAGGTCTTGTGGTAAGGATGTGTGCGATGTGTTGTAAATGACACCTACACACCTGTCTAAATAATAACACCCACACACTTTTTCAATTATAATATCCACATATATGTCCAAAAATAACACCTACAAACACCTACACACCTGTCTAAAAATAACACCTACACACCTGTCCAAAAATAACACCCACACATTATTCAATAACACCTACACACCTGTCCAAATTAACACCCACACACCTATCTAAAAATAACACCTGCATACCTGTCCAAAAAATATCACACCCACACCTGTAACATAACATACCATACCGCCCCCCCGCCCCCCCACCATTTAACTTCGTCACAAAACTCGCAACACCTTCGCAAAGTTAAAAAGACAAACCCTTTGAGAATGAGAAAAGGTGAGTGTTGTAGTGTTCCTGTCTGCCTGGGGGATTGTTTCGCCTCCTTGTTTGTCAGATAGGATTATATCAGCTAACGCAGTGGCTCAAGGGATTAGAGCTCAGCCTTACCCTCTCTCCTCCACACCAAGTTAACTCCTGTAAAATGTATTAATAAAACATGTATGGGCAAGTGAGATTCATATTCCTTGAACTTCATTTAGACGATAAATGTGAAGTTATGAAATTTCTGTAGATAGATTATTTTCAATGTATGTAACTGACTCTATTCTACAACTAGATATCACATACATTCCTAACTGACTCACTTTTGTAACTAGACATCAGATGACATAACTAACTGACTCACTTTTGCAGCTAGACATCAGATGACATAACTAACTGACTCACTTTTGCAGCTAGACATCAGATGACATAACTAACTGACTCACTTTTGTAACTAGACATCAGAAAACATAACCGACTCACTTTTTAACTAGACATCAGAAGACATAACTGACTCACTGACACATTTATACAACTAGACATCATACGACACACCTAACTGACTCACTTAAGCAGAGATACAAAGAACTATAGGCAAAAACAGACATCGAAATTACACCCCAAAAACTCCGACCAAAAATAGATGCATTTTCTTGACTCGGAGTTTCAAAGGGGGAAAAAAATACATCGGCTAAAGAATCCTTGAGAATCGTGGTCAAGGTCCTACTCGGCGGTCAAGGGCGAGATGAGAGATAACAAGTGACGTGATGGTGGGCAAGGGAGAGGGTGATGAGAGGAAGAGAAGAGAAGAGGGAGAGGAGAGGACGTAAGAAATGAAGGGAAGGAGAAGACAGGAGAAGGAAGACAAAGGGATAAGAAGACGAGTGTAAAATAAAAGAAAAGAGACGAGATGAGAAGAAGTAAACAAAGAATAAATGAGGAACTAATGAAAAATGATAATAAAGACAAGAATAAGTAAACAAGAACTAACCATCCCATTTAAGAGAAGAAGGAAATACGTACGATATGCCATAATAAAGAAGAATAAGAATAAGAACTAAGAGGAGGAGGGAATAGGAGGAGAAGGATGAATGGAGAAGGAGGAGAAGGATGATGGAGAGAAGGAGGAGGAAAGATAAAAGGAGGGGGAGGAAGAGGAAGGAGAAAAGGAGGGGAAGGAAGGAAGGAGGGGGAGGAAGAGGAAGGCGAAAAGGAAGGGAAGGAGGGAAGGAAGGAAGAGGAAGGAGAAAAGGAGGGGAGGGAAGGAAGGAAGGAAGGAAGGAAGGAAGGAAGGAAGGAAGAAAGGAAGGAAGGAGGGGGCTGGAGTGTGACGACAACCACCGCTAGCTAACATATACAGTAAGCTTACAACTCGCCCGGCGGTACCTTGGAGAATTTATCAACAAAAATTATCTCATTGCTTCCCTCTCGCCCCGGGAAACTTTCTTAACTCTCGCCTTGGCGTCAATTACACCCCCCACCACGACGACGACGGTGGCGCCGCTCACTACACGACCCCTCACCACGACAACACTGCCACGACTCAAGGAGGAGGAGGGGGTGATGGGGAGAAGGAGGTGATGAGGGAAGAGGAGGCGAAGGAGGTGAGGAAGAGGAGGAGGAGGAGGAAGAGAAGGGGAGGGGGAAGAGAAGGGGAGGGGGAAGAGAAGGGGAGGAGGAGGAAGCATGGTAGGGATGATGGGACGAGGAAGGGACCTCTTACACCTTTTCCTTCTCTCTCTCTGTCTCTTATAGCCACGACGCTACACTACCCACCACCAAAAGGAAGAGGGTGTGGAAGAGGAGGGTGAGGAGGAGGGCAGCCCTTAAACATTTTCTCACTCTCCCTGACTCTCACAACCACGTCCCCTCACCACGAGGGAGAGGGAGGAAGAGTGGGAAGAGAGAGTGAGGGGAGAGGGATATAGTGAGGAGAGACAAAGAGAGGAGAGAGGGATAAAGAGGGAAGAGACAGAATGGAAGATGAAAAGAGAGGGGAGAATGATAAGAAGAAAAGAGCGACAGAGAAGGGAGAGGGATAGAATGAGAGAAACGTGCACTCTCTCTCTCTCTCTCTCTCTCTCTCTCTCTCTCTCTCTCTATAATGCAATGTGTTAGCAAACGGAAGAAGAATAATAAACAGACAGACAGACAGACGTCATTATATAATATGCCTCCAGCATTTTCCCGGAGTACAAAAATAGACCCTGGACCACGGTAGTTATTTACATAATTTACATCAACAATGAGACAATACTTTATATATTATTATTATTATTATTATTATTATTATTATTATTATTATTATTATTATTACATTTCTTCTAATATATTTGTTCAAGAATATTTAATGATATAAAATTTTCTCCATTCTGATATACAGTATATATAAAAACAGTTAAAATATAAGCCAATAATCAATACAATACACAAAAACTATGAACTTCAATACCAAAACATACACTAACATCAACTAAACGCATAAATGTATGAATACAAGAACATACAGTAATACAGAGTGTGTATCCCTGAGCGACCATTACAGGAGTATGTGTGTTTACAGCGGTACAGGAGTGTGTGTGTGTGTGTTTACAGCGGTACAGGAGTGTGTGTGTGTGTGTTTACAGCGGTACAGGAGTGTGTGTGTGTGTGTGTGTTTACAGCGGTACAGGAGTGTGTGTGTGTTTACAGCGGTACAGGAGTGTGTGTGTGTGTGTTTACAGCGGTACAGGAGTGTGTGTGTGTGTGTTTACAGCGGTACAGGAGTGTGTGTGTGTGTGTGTTTACAGCGGTACAGGAGTGTGTGTGTGTGTTTACAGCGGTACAGGAGACACCACAGTAACTATCAGAAGGGTTCAGGTTTATGTATAGTGTATGGTAAAGGGGGGGGGGGTAGGGGGGGGGATCCCAGTAGTGTGCTGTATAATGGTACGGTCACCTTTAACGCCAACCCTTACCCCGCCGTCACCCCTTAAAGCTGTTATCCCTTAAACGCCGACATCCCTTATACGTCAACACCATTAACTTCTACACCCCTTGATGTCGACACCCCTTAACCCCCAATACCCCTTAACCCCCAACACCCCTTAACAACCCCCCCTAGATTCAGAAGGTACATTATCTCCCTTCAACTGTTGATAAGAAAATGCATTTAGTAACGCCTAGTTATCGTCGAGTCACAGCGCTATTTGGAAGCCATCTCAGTGGCCATATTTGAGCCGTAACTTGAAGCTGGTGGGCAAAATGTCTATGTAAATTTAAAGTTACGGGAAAATACTCGACTTACCCTGGGTTTTTGAGACGGTAAGCTATGGGTGGTGGTAGTGGTGGTAGTGGTGGTGGTGGTGGTTGGTGTTGGTGGTGGTGGTTGGTGTTGGTGGTGGTGGTGGTGATTGGTGTTGGTGGTGGTGGTGTTGGTGTTTGGTGGTGTTGGTGGTGGTTGATGGTGGTGGTGGTGGTGGTTGGTGTTGGTGGTGGTGGTGGTGGTTGGTGGTGGTGGTTGGTGATGGTGGTGGTGGCGGTGACTAGCATCGAGGTGGTGTGTTTCTTGAATGATGTTTGGTGGTAACACTGTGAGGGAGGAGAAGGAAGAGGAGTAGGAGGAGATGTTGCTTCAGGGGGAATTTGTTGATAAATATTGTGATGATGATAAGAGGAAGAGAAGAAAGAGAAAGAAGAGTGCTTGAGGCCGTAGGTCCCAAGAGAGAGAGAGAGAGAGAGAGAGAGAGAGAGAGAGAGAGAGAGAGAGAGAGAGAGAGAAATACGGGAGGACGAACAAACACACCAACAAACACTAACAAAAAAACAACAACAACAGACGTGACGGAAATATAAATAAAAAAAAATATATATAAATAAATAATCCTCCTGGTATATTTTTAAGGCTTCTACGATATCTAGTGACGTAAGAATTTAGCGAAGTGGCTTGATTTTGAAGCTACTGAACATTAAAAAAAAAAATGGCATTAAAATCACACCGCGACTCTACCTAAAATAATATATTATCTCGGCATCACTTACGATAAAAAAACAAAAAACGAAACGTAAGAGATTTAGAAATCCAGATGTTCAGTTTTGATGTGACTTCCCCCTCTACCGAGCGGCGCGAAGACCAGGCGGACCCAATGCCCTCTCCCTCCCTCTCACCCTCCCGCCATCTACACCGCAGACAGTCACGCGCCAGCCCTCCCACACCCCCTTGTCCTCCCAGCAACACCCAAGGCCTACCCACACCCCTACACCAACGCCACTATAAGCCTCTCCTTATAGCCAATGTTCACCTCACAATAACATTACTAAGCCATTGCTATCTTGCCGTACCGTTACCCCCCCCCCCCCCATCGTCACCATATTCTTTGTACTATCATCACACTCTATGATTCTACTGTTATTACACCATTACCATCGCCGCCATGCCGTTAATATTGGCTTACCGGTACAACAGAGGCTGTATTACTCTGTCAATAACAGGGCTACCACAAAAACTGTAGTGTTATGTTAGAGATGTTTATTCCTTTATTAACATTAATAGAAGCTAATAAGCATAAATAATTATTATTTTATTAAATATTTATATGGCGTAATGTTCATAAATTATATCAGAACAAAAATGTTTATAATATTCGAACCGAACTTGGAATGCTTCCATATCCTAAGATCAACTTCGACCGATCTTGGAATTTACGGCCTCTTGAGCCATGGAGCCAGAAGACGAAGCGTTATCGCGGGCTCTGATGACGTTAACACACTTATTTATTTTTAGCACTGACCTTTTTTATTTATTTTTCGCAACTGTTTCTGATGAACCCTCAAAGCTACACATCATATATCCAGTTTATTTTTTTTATTATTTTTTCATTCGTTGTGTTAAATAAATAAAAGTAATTTGTACAATATGACTTTTATATTAGGTGGAAAACTGAGAGATACAACTCGCAAAAATTAGTCAAATGTGGTTTTTTTTTTCACTAATTTTATTATAACTCCTTTCCATCACTTATCATTTCACTGTTCTTTGTTACGCATTATCCAGTGTTAGTACAACCACAGAGCCCGAAAAAACCCACTGGCAAGTTAGGTGGGTCACACTGGATAAAATCCTCCTTAAAATTGTTCCGACGACCGCAGAAGTGAGAGGCGCCACACTGTTAACATCATCTAATTTGATATTGTTTTTCTGTACTGTCAGCTGCAGTATTTCACAGTGGCGGGGTAACACACACACACACACACACACACACTAAGACAACAGAACACACCCAAGGACAACAGCCAATAGGAACTGATCTCCTAACAACAACAACAGCTTACCGGGAAAAAACAATTCACTCCAGCTAACAACCTGAACAGTGGCCATTACGTGTTCCTTATTCAGCGTGACAAGTCTGATTTCTCATCCACCTCTGGAATTCTGATGGACTACGCGGGTTATTGAAGACGACATACCACCAAGGCGTGATGTTGGAGGGAGAGACGGGGTTGTTTTTATCAATCAGGTAATTCGTCTTTACACTCTTCTTATTTTCTTCTCTCCCATAGCAATATTGTCTTCTTATCAATGAGCTTCAGATAAAAACAATATTTCATTTGTTTTAATTTGTTTTACTCATTCACTAAGACGACGACACTTTTTGTAATTTTGATTTATCTAACGCTAAATAATATTCTTCAGCTCAGAAGTTCCCCGTACACAGAGGGTATAAACAAATTGTTATGTTAAGTAGCCTAGTAACGACAACAGGTACTTTAAATACATAATTTAATGTTTATATTTTTAACATCCTAGAACCATACGAGTAAACATTAATACTGTATGTTTATATTACCTTTAGGGTCTACAATAACAACTCAATTACAACATCTAGTTAAAAAGGAAAAGGTTAGTTACTCCCTGAAAATTTTGTGTCAGGTTAGATGGTGTCAATTACTCACTACACACACACACACACACACACAAGAGATCAACACCTCCTCCTATACGTCCTTCACCCCGATATGATAGGTCGACGTTACGTATTTCT
Source organism: Homarus gammarus (assembly GCA_958450375.1). Lineage (NCBI taxonomy): Eukaryota > Metazoa > Arthropoda > Malacostraca > Decapoda > Nephropidae > Homarus > Homarus gammarus. The sequence continues at coordinate 9,154,649 of CAUDMG010002538.1, forward strand.
TTCTAGTCGAAGAAATTGTTCCTCGACGGCGGGAAATATTTCAAGAAAATCCAGGTACCAGTAGGTGTGGGCGCTGTAACATTTACCATGGGCTTTGTCAGACTAGTGAGTTGGGAAGACTGGCACGAGAGAGAGAGAGAGAGAGAGAGAGAGAGAGAGAGAGAGAGAGAGAGAGTCCTCCATAGCAAAATAAAACAGCTCAAGTTCGGTCTCCCTCAGGTTCGGTCTCGCTCAGGTTCGGTCTCGCTCAGGTTCGGTCTCGCTCAGGTTCGGTCTCCCTCAGGTTCGGTCTCGCTCAGGTTCGGTCTCGCTGGAGTTGTAGGAATATTTTCTCGTCCGACAGCTTCAGCAGACGCTACAAGTTGTTTGCTCTCCTTGGGAAACGATTTGGAGGTGAGAGGCCGCGGCGGAAGCTTAACAGAGCCTGGTGATGGTGGTAGTAGTGGTGGTGGGAGTAGTGGTGGTGGTGGTGGTGGTAGTAGTGGTCGTCGTCGTTGTGGTGGTGTGGTGGTAGTGGTGGTGGTGTGGTGGTAGTGGTGGTAATAATGGTGTTACTAATGGCAATAATGGTGGTACTTCCATATAATAATGATGACGGTGGTAATAAATGATATGGCGATAGTAATAGTGGTGATGGTGGTGTTGATGGTGATGATAATAGTGATGATGGTAATACTGTAGTAGTGGTGATGGCGGAATGAGTTACGGTAATAATGGTGATTGTGGTTATGGTAGTGGGGCTGTAGTAGTAAATAAACACATAATAGTGGTGGTTGAGGTCATATAACAGGTATCCTATACAACTAAGCTCTCCTACCACTCCTCCTCTTCCCCTGTGAGTGGTTCCTACCCCTCACATTCAGGACTCTTGTGTCTTAAGAACGTACTGACATGATTATTACCTGCATCCTGGACTCTTGATTGGCAAAAAAGTTATTTTCTACTTAAATATGAACTATAATACATCTAAAGAGTTAAATTACACTACAATATAAAGATGGTAGTCAAAATGGCGTCAAAATTGCACTGAAATTATCCTGGTTTGGGGTACCTGTCCTTATTCCGCAGCTACAGGTAAGACTATCTTAATCGTCTACTAATTACCAAGGTTCACGTACCTATAAGGAGGAGATCATGTGCTCAGTGTATCAGAGATGAGTATGTTATTATCTTTCCCGTCAGTGAGAGCCGAGAGAAAAAACATTTAAAATAGGGAAAAGTCATTGATGTTTTTTATCGCAATTTTTGGTGTGATAGGCAGAATCCGAGCCACTGGTTTCGTGTGTGTGTGTGTGTGTGTGTGTGTGTGTGTGTGTGTGTGTGTGTGTGTGTGAACCCGGGAGAGATGGTCGTTCCACTTAGTGCTATTAACAATGAGATAATCTGGACTGTTGTTTCAAAGGGATTATAGGGTAATTATATTTTCAAGAGGATTATCGGTGTCCCTGATGAGCGGGAACCTGTGGATGTGTAGCTCCTCCAGGAAGTGTTGGAACTATTCGAGTTATCTGCATTATTACTGTCTAGGAAGGAAGAAGAAATGGCTACTGCAACACGGGTTACCTCTATATGTACAACCAGACCATACATAACTGCCCCGTCACCAGAAGGTCAGTAAACGTGATTTGTGAAGTAATTTCCATTATCCTTGTTTTAAAAGTTAACAAAATAGATATGGTTTTATTTACAGTCGCTTTGTGTTCTTCGATTTTAAATAAACTCCATCATTTTAGGATTATGCAGAAAAGAAAATTACATTATGACTAGTGAGAGAAATACCTGTAGTGTCGCTGGCAGCTCCACATATTCCCATACAAGGATAGCAGGGAGCCCAGATGCCGGAGCCTTGTACGGAATTTCTCACCATATTGTTCAACACCGAAATAACAAAAGGGAATTTATACCTTGACTCTACGTCCTCATCCACATCATCCACCTTGACTGTACGCCCTCATCCACATCATCCACCTAGAGGAACTTTTTCAGCTTCAGTGGACTTGAACTAACACTTTCTTCTTCTTTCTCTAAATTCCTCTTTCTTTGACTCTCATTCTACCTACCACTCTCTCTCATCTCACCTCTTGTTTTCTCCTCCAGCTCCCAATCTCTCTTCTTCTCTCCCTAATCCCCCTCTCTCCCTACATCCAGCTCCCAATCTCCCCTCCCCTCTCCCTAATCCCCCCTCTCTCCCTACATCCAGCTCCCAATCTCCCCTCCCCTCTCCCTAATCCCCCCTCTCTCCCTACATCCAGCTCCCAATCTCCCCTCCCCTCTCCCTAATCCCCACCACTCCCACCTACCTCCTTCACGCCCCAGTCACCAGAGAGGTACAAGTTGTGGTGTAGAAAATCGAAATCCTCCTCGAATGCTTTATTTTCTTCCCTTCACCTTATTGTTTTACAGGAGAACCAAGAGTGTTGCGGCTACCGTCCTGATCAACCAGACTATTGGGATCAGCGGCCTGTGAAATTATGTAGTCAGTTTAGTTAAGATTTATTTAAAGTCTTTTCCACAATATTAAGCGTTAGTTTACTTTCAATAAGAGATAATATTTTTTTTTTCTGAGATGGTGTTTCTGTTGGATCTTCTACTCGGGTGATGTTCTTATATTACACACTAAGAATACTCAAGGATAAGTTCCCTTCTCTATCTCTCGTGTGTGTGTGCGTGTGCGCGCGAGATAACCAAGGCTCACGACAATCTTTCGTCTCACACACCATAAGACGCATCTTCTGTGTTACTATAGAATGCGGTCTACTGAGCTGGAGTTGGTCTACCGGGATATTTAAACTGTAGCATCCATTAACCTAACATAACCTAACCTGACCCTTCAACCACTCACTCAAACAAACCTCCTTTTCTTTTCCTACACACCGCAACCAATCGTCCACACCGACTTACCGCATGTGAGAAGACTGCGACAAGAGGCTCCGGTATGTCTACGGCAGGAATGTTTGTGTTGCTGGTGTCAGGGGGAGACAAGACGGCTGGCGGGTCTTACGGCTACAGACCTCAAGCACAGGTTTTAGACCCCCCCCCCTTCCCTCCCTCACCCCACAAGGCCTTGCCGACAGCAACAGTTGGTCACCAGGGCGAGGTACACAACACTCCCTCGCCCTCCTCACTGACGGGGTCTTCATGCTCACACCTCCTCATGCTCACACCCCCTAATAACTACATAACTTAAAAACTGGGTCGTGGGTCCATGTGGTTTTCGTCCCCAGCTTAAATAATAATAATAATAATAATAATAATAATAATAATAATAATAATAATAATAACCTCAGGAGACACCATGACATACTTGTAGAACAATTACCACAAGCCAGAAGGTAAACATGAGCAGACTGTATCAACACCCCAGACCTGTTACCTGACGAAGGCCTACACGAGGAGCACCATATACCAAGTACTGAGGAGGAGAGTATAACTACACACACACACGAGAGAGAGAGAGAGAGAGAGAGAGAGAGAGAGAGAGAGAGAGAGAGAGAGAGAGAGAGAGAGAGTCAAATAATTAGTACCAGCCGTTTATGGTTGGAGGAGACGCTCAGTAATGCCAGGAATCACAAGGAGCTGCCTGAAGGAGGTCCTGCTGCGGCCGGATGTGACCCAGCACGAGGCCTGACCGTGTGTCTTGGGGGAGGGGGAGGGGGAGGGGGAGGAGGAGGAGGAGGAGGAGGAGGAGGAGGAGGAGGGCAAGAATGTGTGTGTGTGTGTGGACAGTCTACATCAGTATTTGCACGTAAAACATCTACGGCCGTGCGTAAGTGAATGCACGTCTGCGATTATACGTGCGTGCGTCTGCCAGCATGCGGTTATGAATGCGCATCAGTGTGATTAAATGAATCTTCTCCTGTACTGTACTGGACCTGTAGCCTCTCTGACCAGCAACACAAACAAGGTGACACGTTACAGCTGGAATGATGCCACGGGGAATTTACCAGAGAATACCAAGGGGTGGGGGGTGTGTTCACTAGTGGCAGCCTGGGAGGTAAACATGACCACAAGGTGATTAACAAGTCCAGGTAAAAGATGATCACCTGAGGAGATAATACTGAATACTACTTCCCTCCCTCCCTCCTACTTCCCTCCCTCCCTCCTACTTTACCTCTCCATTCCTCCTTCACTCTTTCCTACCTTCCCTCCCATCCCATCCTGACAAAGTTATCTCTTCCTTAAACCGCTATTTTTCGACCTCATCCACCCCATCCGCTTCTTACCCTCCCCATCCGCCTCGTACCCTCCCCATCCGCCTCGTATCCTCCCCATCCGCCTCGCATCCTCCCCAAGGCTCCTCGTATCCTCCCCAAGCCGCCTCCGGAAGCGACAAAAATCCAGTAATCCCCATAAGGATTAAGGCAGCCCAGCTGAGGCAACTTTTCCCCAGTCTTCTGCACACTGCTCCTCCTCCTTCCTCCTCTTCCCCTCCTCTTTTTTCCTTCTCTTCCCTTTCTCCCACCTCCTCCTATCCCCTCCTCCTCTTGCTTTTACCCTTCTCCCTCTTTCTTGTCCTTCCTCTTCCTATATTCCTTCTTCTCTCCTCCTTGTCCTTTCTCCCTCCTCTATCCCTTCTCCTCCTACTTTCTTCCTTATCTTTCGCCCCCTCTACCTTCGCCTTCCCTTACTACTACTCTTTGTCCTTCCCTCCTCCCCTCCTACCCCCCTCCCCCTCCCCCTCCCTCTCCCCCTCTACTTTCCCCTCCCCCTCCCCCTCTACTCTCTTCTCCCTCCTCCTTCATCTCTCCTCAACTACTACCCCCCTTCTCCCTTCTCCTCGCTCTCCTCCCATTCCCTCATCCTCTCCCCCCCTCCCCCCCCCCCAGGTAGGATCAGACTCAGGTGAGGATTAGGATCAGGGGAAGAATTAAGATTAAAGGTGAAGGATATGCATCAAGGAGAGAAGGAGGAGGAGAAGGGAGAAAGAGAGAGGAGTGAGGAGGAGGAGGAGGGGAAAGAAGGGAGAAAGAGAGGATAAGAGAAGCAGGAGGAAGAGAGAAGAGACTTAAACTAAAGTAGAAAAGTAAAAATAAAATTAAATTACAATACAAATAATTATAAACTAATATTATACAACAATTAAAGTGAACATTAAACTAGAACCATTACAATGAATAAAACAATAAATAAATAAATAAATGAATAAAAGAAAGAACAGATTAATGTAGTTAAGAATATGAAGATAAAAGAAAAAATATAAACATCGAAAAAAATTAACAAAAATAAACAAGAATAATAATAAAGATAAACTAAGATAAATGACATACAAACAAAAGAAGAATTAAAATAAAACAGAATAAATTTGAGTAAACAAAAAGGGAATAAGAGAAATTAAAAGACTCGAATAATAAACATAAGAGAGAATAACGTTAAACACAGAAGGAATTAACACAAACAGAAAAGGAATTACACAAACACACGAAAGAGAATTAAAACAAACACAAAGATAATGAAGGTAAACAGACGACTAACTGACATGGAGAAGAAAAGTGGGAGGAAAGGAGACAAAGATAGAAACAAGAAGAGAAAAAGGAAGAGATAGGGAAGACAAGAGAGAGAGAGAGAGAGAGAGAGAGAGAGAGAGAGAGAGAGAGAGAGATATATATATATAAGCCGTGTTTCTAGTAACCCGATCAATCCCAAGAAAAAGTTTCGAGGTAAGGATTAGTGGATTAGGGTAAACAGTGAGGTAAGGATTAGTGGATTAGGGTAAACACTGAGGTTAGGATAAGAGGATTAGGATAATCACTGAAGTAACATTATCAAACAGTAAAGTAAATAAAAATGCCAATAGAATAAATATTAAAAAATAAGGAATATAAACACGAGAGGATAAATCACTATGGATAAGGTAATAAGACAGCTGGATAAACATTAAATGGGTCATATATTGGTGTACACAAAAGAGCATCGAAGGAGATATTAACACCTCAGTTATTAAGAAATATCAATGGGTTAAAAACAGAGAATCCTTCCCTTATTCTCATTATCCCTACTCCCTTCTATACCTCCTCCCTTTCCCCCTTAATTCCTTCTCTACCTCCACCCCCTCCCCTCCCCATCTCTACCTCCACCCCCTCCCCTCCCCATCTCTACCTCCACCCCCTCCCCTCCCCATCTCTACCTCCACCCCCTCCCCTCTCCCCATCTCTACCTCCACCCCCTCCCCTCCCGAGACTCAGAGGAAAGGAGCGAAGTCTAAGTTACTGAAGCCGACTTCCCTCCCTCTTTCTTTCTTTCTTTCTTTTTTTACTTCCTTCCTTCCTTCTTTCTTCTCTCTCACCTCGCCTTCCTTCCTTCCTTCCATCCATCCCTCCTTTCCCTTCCTCTTTCTCCTCCCTCCCTCCCCTCTTCCTTCCCCCCTCTCTTACCCTTCCCTCCTTCCCTTTCTCTCCCATTAAGGAACGGGTGGGTATAGAAACTCTTTTTCACGGCCGTCATCTTCAAAGAGAAATGATAATGATAATGATAATGATAATGATGATGATGAGTAGTCACTTTTAACTTTCAGGGGCCATAACGACGCATGAAAGGGGCTTGTTTCCCCTCTCTCCTTAATCTATCCCACTCATTTTCCCTCTCTTCCGTCTTTCTTTCCTCTCAGTTTCCCTTCCCCTTTTTTTCCCTTCAATTTCCTTTTTATGTTTCCTTTCTTCTTATTTATTTCCCCTTTCTTCACATCATATACCTTCCCTTCCCTTCTCCCCTTATCTATTTTCCCATTTCTTCCTTCCCCCTTACTTATTTTTCCTACCTTTCTTCCCCCTCCCACCCTGTGTCCCTTTCTCAACCCCTTTCTTCCCTCCTTCCCTCGTGTGTTGTACTTCCCTCCCTTGCTTCAATCAATCCTCTCTCTTGCTTCACCCCTTCCTGTTTTTGCTTCATATTTTCCTTTACTTGCTTCATCCTTCTCTCCCTCTCGTCTCTTCCTTAATTCATCCCCTTCTTCTAACCTATTACAACCCCCCCCCCTCCCCCCTCATCACTCCATACCCTTCCTTCACTCCCCTCACCCCCCCTCCCTCCCTCTCCCATGTACATCTTTCCCCCCTTCCATACCATCTTCTTTCCCTCTTCATCTAATCTAAATTCCTTCCCATTCCATCTAACTTTCCCCCCATCTCAAACTCTAACAACCAATCTCCCTCACCCACAATAACCCCCCCTCCCCCCACTTCCCTATCTTTCCTACCCCCTCCCACTCCCCCTCCTCCCTACTCATCACCTCCCACGAATTAAAACACAAATATATTTTTTTGTATTTGACTAAAATTCAGTATGTTGTTTTTAATCAAAGTTTTATAGCATTTTGAGTGTTTTTGTTGTTGTTTTTTTAGAGCAGATTCTGAAGCGGATTACAAAGTGGATTTCGTGTTGCCGTTCTCCACTACACGTCCGAGTGAGTCCTTGCCATCACTCACCAGCCAGTTGTTGACAAGGTGAACTTAAATTACTCTGTACCTTAACTAACCCGTAACTAACCTGGGTAATGTAATGTCATAATAATAATGATAAATAAATAAATAAATAAATGTGCTAATGAGGTAAACACAATTGAATAACAGAAAAATTTGTAATGAATAAGAAAATCACTGCAAATGAATAAATACTAATAGAAAATAAAAAAATTGGTGAAAGAATAAATACGGTTCGTTATTATACAAAATATTATATTAATCTATAATTACATAAATACAAATGCATTAAAAAATAATAAAATATAAATATAATTGTCCGCATAATTAAAATAAATATATAACATGAATAGAATACAAGAAATAAACAAACTCACTTACTACAACAAATAAATCCCACAAACAAGTATATAATAAACAAATACACTTACGGTTACACAAAACAAATAAAAACAAATACAAATTGATCAATAAATTAATACATACAAACTTTTCCAGCATACATTTAACCCAACAAACACACACACACACGCCACAACAACAACAGTGACGCCCCCACCCCTATCCTCCCCACCCCACCTCACCCCTCTCCTCCCCACCCCACCTTACCCCTCTCCTCTCCTCCCCACCCTACCCCTCTCCTCCCCACCCCACCCCCTCTCCTCCCCTCCCCATCCCTCTCCTCCCCACGCCACCTTACCCCTCTCCTCCCCACCCCACCCCACCCCTCTCCTCCCCACGCCACCCCACCCGTCTCCTCCCCACCCCACCCCTCTCCTCCCCACGCCACCCCACCCGTCTCCTCCCCACCCCACCCCTCTCCTCCCCACCTCACCCCTCTCCTCCCTACCCCACCTCACCCCTTCCCACCCCACCGCATCCCTCTCCTCCCCACCCCACCCCTCTTCTCCCCACGCCACCTTACCCCTCTCCTCCCCACCCCACCCCTCTCCTCCCCTCCCCATCCCTCTCCTCCCCACCCCACCTCACCCCTCCACTATGAATCCTCCTCCTCCTGCCGCTGGTGTCTCTTAAAGGTGAACCGTGATGTACCTCACTGTATTGTCCGGCAGTGGCCCTAACATGCTGTACCTTCACCCTGCCACCTCACATATCTATACACACCTGTAAGTATATCTACATACACACACACTAACATATAATACATACATACGCAGGTACACACAAACACAACTGACATCAAACAGGTACACATTAGCTATTATACATACATACATACATACATACATACATACATAAATACATACATATATAAATACATACATACATACATACATTCATACATACATACATACATACATACATACACTTCCAATAGATATCACATATGAATTGGCATACACACAATATATCACATACACACATGTATACGCAAACACAAAAGATGTTATGTACACACAGACATACAAAGTATATTATATATACACACACAATCATACATACATTTGTACCCACACACACGTCCGAACCTCATAAATATCAATATATATATATATATATATATATATATATATATATATATATATATATATATATATATATATATATATATATTTTATGAAAATCCACAATGAAAACGTGGATAAGATAAATCTTGATAAAATCACACGGGAAAATGGAAACAACGGAGTACCTTAGCTTTCGTCTTTATTCAAGACATCTGAAGATGTCTTGAATAAAGACGAAAGCTAAGGTACTCCGTTGTTTCCATTTTTCCGTGTGATTTTATCAAGATATATACATATGTATATATATATATATATATATATATATATATATATATATATATATATATATATATATATTATTCATTACATACGTGACGCACAAATACGTACACAGAGGGGGCGGATCCAGGAATATCAAGTGGGTGGGGGAACATGGCGAGCGCAGTGAGGCGGGCCCCCCCCCCCCCCCCCAGCTGGTGTTTTTTTTTAGTTTGAGGGGGGGGCTTACAGCCCCCCCCCCCCCGATTTTTTTAACTCCCCCCGATTTTTATTTTACATCTGACCAATATCATGGGCATTTTGAAGCCATGCGCACTTGATATTCGGAGATATTCTGAAGTCAATAGTAAATACTTTTTACTATAAAAAAATGCCTGACTACAATACTGCATTAAAGAGAAAGTACTGGAATTTTCTGGTGAAAATCGGGGGTCCAGACTTCCAGGACCCCCCCCTGGATCCGCCCTTGGCACACTAAACGCACAAACAGAGATGCACACACCTAAAAATACGCAAACATACATTTACATATCCATACACAATAACCAAACAATACACGCACACATATGTACACCAACAACAACACACACACCAGAATGAGGTACTCGTTATCCGTAATAGTAATCAATAACAAGCCATTACAATTGGTCAAGTAATTGTAATATATTAAATGTTTCTCATTTGTATACATAATTGTAACCGATAACATAATTGTAACCGATAACAATCAAAATGTAAATACGATCATGATTATGCTCTTGATTACATTTGTCTATATCCGGATTAATTAATGAAAATGTCACATATTCCCAGTTACCGGTCACATATTCCCAGTTACCGGTCACAGATTCCCAGTTTCCGGTCACAGATTCTCAGTTACCGGTCACAGATTCCCAGTTTCCGGTATAATGTGTACGGTAAACGGGCCGCTTGTCACCAGTGTGTTAGGTCAAGTCAGACGCAGTAATATACCTACGTTACTACTGAAGCCTCTAAGTTACACACACACACACACACACACACACACACACACACACATCATGATCACACTACAGTAGGTGAGGGAGGGAAGAGAATGGAGGAATGTAGGGAGGAAGGAAAAAATGAAGGGATAGGGAAAGAGGGAGATAAAAGTGAGGAGAGGGGAAGCAGAAATGAGAGAAGGATGGGGAATGGGAAGTGTGGGATGGATGGATGGATGGAAGGGGAGGGGAAGGAGGAAGCAAAGAGAAGGAGGAAAAAGTGGAAGGGAGGAAGAGGAGGAAAAATAAAAAGAAAGGAGGAAAAGAGGAGAAAATGGGAAGGAAGGAGGGAAAAAACTAGAGGGAGGGATAGAAAGGGCAAGGAAATAAGGGAGGGAGGGAATAAGAGAGAAGAAAAAATGGAAAAGAGAAGAAAACAGAAGAACAACAAGGAGAATTAAATTCTTCAGACGAAATAAGAGACAATGAAGGAAATTTAATGAAAATGAAAGTAAAAAAAGAAAAGAAAAATAGAAGAAATAAGTAAAAACAGACAATAAACTGTAACTAGACACAATAAACAATAACAGAGAAAATTAATTAAAGTGTTTATGGTAAATTTAATCAAACTTAAAAAAAAAAATGTGTGTGTGTGTGTGTGTGTGTGTGTGTGTGTGTGTGTGTGTTTGTGTGTGTGTTAGTGTATGTGTGTGTGTGTGTGTGTGTGTGTGTGTGTGTGTGTGTGTGTATGTGTGTGTGTGTGTGTGAAGGTTCAGGTAGACAGCCACTTAGGTGAAGGAGAGACGGAAGGAGCTGGAGGTGAAGGGGCTGGAGGTGAAGGGGCTGGAAGTGAGGGGAGGGGCTGCAGGTGAGGGGAGGGGCTGATGGTGAGGGGAGGGGCTGATGGTGAAGGGAGGGGTAGGGGAGGAGCTGGAGGTGAAGGGAGGGGTAGGGGAGGGGCTGATGGTGAAGGGAGGGGTAGGGGAGGAGCTGGAGGTGAAAGGGGGGGGGGGGGCTGGAGACGTTCGTTATCAAGCTCAACTTTCAGATATTGACGATGGCAAAGTCGTGGACATAAGCTTCTTTAGATCCGCTGAAACCTTTCTCAAATTGCTGGGTGGAGAAAATAGATAGATAGACAGATAGATAGATAGGTGTACGCAGGAAAGCATGGATACGGATGGATGGATGAATGGATGTACAGATAGATGAATGGACGAGGATAACACACTATCCCTCCCAGCCTGTACAACTATCCACACTGGGAAGACGACGACCTAAAATAACCAATGTATAGAACCATAACACAACAAGCGATAAGATTTCTCAAATTTGTTACAATAACATTCAAAATATACATAAATTACCTTAAATAAATCACTGAGTATGGCAGGGAAATAATGAAGCATCGGTTTAATTCCACTGGAAATACAATCATAAATACAGTCAGGATATACAGTTAAAATACATTAAAATACATAACGCGTATAACATTTCACTTGAGGGAATTAATAATTTTAAGCCCAATAGATTAAATAATAATACAAATAATAATAATACGGATTCTAGGTATGACGCCTCAGCAGGTAAATTAATAAGAGATGGGAACTAGGGTGGATGTTGAGAGAGAGAGAGAGAGAGAGAGAGAGAGAGAGAGAGAGAGAGAGAGAGAGAGAGAGAGAGAGAGAGAGAGAGAGAGAGAGAGAGAGAGAGAGAGAGAGAGAGAGAGATATTAACTCCTATCATAAACTAATACCATCTACCTCCCCACATCCTTCATCTCTACCCACACTCCCCCCTCTCTACCCACACCCTCCCTCTCTACCCAAACCGTCCATCTCTACCCACACCCTCCATCTCTACCCACACCCTCCCTCTCTACCCATACCCTCCATCTCTACCCACACCCTCCCTCTCTACCCATACCCCCCCTCTCTACCCACACCCTCCCTCTCTACCCACACCCTCCCTCTCTACCCACACCCTCCATCTCTACCCTTCCTCCAGGCTATGGTGAGGAGGTGTATGTCAACTATTCCGTAATAAATTCCTCTACTCCTTCCTGTCTTTCTTTTCCTCAACACCCATATGAATTATAACTTCACAGCAAGTATGACAAACTGATCATTCATACCCAGAGAGATGATAAGATACGGTATATACTCCAATAGGTATGACGACTCAACCCCTATATATTAAACCACTTCAGAAAACAGGAGTCGAAATTCTAAGAATCGACTCATTCTTGAACCCACAACTCATATGAACCCGAACCCGCGAATCCGCCCGAAAATAAAATCCGTATAACCACACTACACAAAAACACAATGTAATTAAAGACACTTGATTCCAACACACAACGGATCATTCGAACAGTGGACCACCAGCTCTGATAACCTTACTCAACAACCAACACTAATTCCAGGTACCCACAGCCACGGAAAACTTAATTGAATTCTACACCTCCCCCGCCCCCCTCCCTCCCTCCCTCTCTCATACACACCCGAGAAACTGTACCGCCGTCCCCACATCACAGAAGGAGAGAGGGAGAGAGGGAGGGGAAAAGAGAGGAAGGGAGAGATGGAGGAAGAAGGGAAAGGGGAAGAGAGAGGGGAGGGAGGGAGAGAGAGAGAGAGAGAGAGAGAGAAGGAGAGAGAGGAAGAGAGAGGGGAGGGAGGTAGGGAGAGACAGAGGAAGGGAAGTTGGTGGCTAAATCCCAATGACGTTTAGAAAAATAATACGTGTACTCGCCATTTATAATGAGGGAGTGAGAGCAGAGGTTAATGAAAGACAAATACACCTCGACTTCATTATTAACTCAGAGAAAAACACGACCTTCCCCTCCTGACGTTTTGGCTAATTCCTCCCTGAAATATACATTAGATTAAACAAGACATTCCGCCCTCCCTCTAGCTGCTCTGATGGTTCACCAGTCCTGACGCCGCCGAGTGTGGGTAGAGGGTGTGGGGGTGTGGGTGTGGGGTTGTAGGGATGTGGGGTTGTTGGGGTGTGGGTGTGGGTTTGTGGGAGTGTGGGGTTGTGTGGGTTTGTGAGGGTGTGGGGTTGTGACAGTGTGGGTAGAGGGTGTGGGGTTGTGGGGGTGTGGGGGTGTGGGGTTTTGAGGGTGTGAGGGTAGAGGGTGGGTGAGGTGTTGTGTGAAATGAACAATGGTCGGGAAGGGGTGTGGGGGGGGGATGAGGTGGGTGGGGAGGGGTGGGATGTGGGGTATTTGGGGAGGTATGTAAAATGGGTGGGGAGGGGCGTAGAGGTTAGTGAGGGTGGGGTAAGAGCACCACCCCTCCCCAACCTCACACCAACCCGACTTACCGTCCACACATTCACCTCTCTCTCTCTCTCTCTCTCTCTCGCAAGCACTAGTTCACCTCAGCCCAGCGCCGCCAAGTCATGTAACACTGTGCCAACCTGAATTTTTTTAAACGAGAGTGAAGAGGAAGCAGCACTAAAGCAACATGGCACCGACAACATTTAACAGTGCCATCTATACGAACGACCACTAACACATCCCTCACCATCCCTTTCTTAAAAATCATGTAAACAAACAATCATCACCTGTAAAAAAAAAAAAACATGTTCATTCACGTTATTGGCATCCGCAAGGTGAGTTTATTCACGTTAATAGGAAAAAAATATCTCACTATCTGAACCGGACTCTGAATACATTTCCACATAGACAAAAACTTTCCGGGTGAAAATATGTTCCGTATATCTGACACGACGCTGTAATCTGGCCCTCCTCTGGGTAATGTAGGAGTCATAAACACTCGTTGGTGAATGACAGATACAAGCGCTCTGGAACATCAAGTGGCGGGAGGGAGTTTTTACATGATCTACAGAAACTAACTCCAGGCTTTCAACTCTGATATCTTACTCCTCTCTTACACGCTGGCTAGACAGACAGACAGAGACAGACACACACACACATATTTAAGCTCACTCTTACATCACACATCTGGGGTTTCAAGAATCATCACAATTTTGCCTGCACGAGGTCTTACACCATTTATACTCCTGAAGTATTAGACTAAATGGTGAATTGCTGTCGGTGGTGAACGTCATTCGCAATTTTCATGGTTAAGTGTCCTTGACTTAGGTGCGATGATGCAGAGACCTTGCCAGAGTCTGTGTAAGTCCTGGTAATGGTTCCTGAGGCGGTGAAGAAGGCGGAGAAGGAGGAGGAGGGCGCCTTCAAAAACTACCTAAACTATTACCACACTTCATGTATCTAGAGAGATTTAATGGGTCACTGATTGGCTGACGGTACAGAAGCCCCGCCCCCCCCCCCCTTTGCAGCTCATTGGTTCATACATGATCTTTGATTACACAGGACAACAAATTTTTTATAATTCCCAGTTGCATGAGATTTCTTTACTGTTTCTTACCATTTTTGATCTGCTGATTTCATATTTGAAACCAGTTTTGTTCTGCATGCTCCAGTTTTCATGTAATTTGAGGTTTTACATTCTAGCCGTTTGCGGTCAAATTAATTAATTACACGATTATGGTATCAATAGGGAGATATAATTTTGTCTGTTTTTTCTTTCAGATTTGGTCATGGCTACAAAGAGAAATCAATGTGTGAACAAACCTGATGCCTTCTGTTATATTTGTGGATACTTCACGCTTATTCGTCAGAGGCGCAATATAACATCGTTTGTGAGGCGCGGCTATAAAGCGTACTTCGGACTTACTCTTGGCGACCAAGACAAAAAATGGGCTCCACATGCTGTGTGTCATAACTGCGAAGAAATGCTGCGTGACTGGACAAAAGGAAAACGTAAGGGCTTACCGTTCGGAATTCCCATGACCTGGCGAGAACCGAAGGACCACACAACTGACTGCTATTTTTGTCTGATCAATACGAAGGGTGTTGGCAAGAAAAACAGACATAAAATATCGTATCCTAGTATCCCTTCAGCAATTCGACCTACTTTGCACTCTGATGAGCTACCAGTTCCAGTTTTTAATGGGTTGTCTCCAGCTGAAGAGGAGGGAAGCGACAAAGACCAAGAGAGTGAACATGAAACTCAAGAAATACTTGCAGATTCCGACGATTCTTCTGATGGTACACCAGAGTCATCAACCCTCAGAAGTTTAGTCAGCCAGAGCTGAATGACCTTGTGCGTGATTTGGGTCTCTCCAAAAATGCAGCAGAAGTTCTAGCTTCTAGGTTGCAAGAAAAGGCTCTACTGAACCAGACCACAAAAGTTTCAGACTTCAGAAAGCGGGAACAGGATTTTGTGCCATTCTTTACAGAGGAGAATAAGTTTGTTTACTGTCATAATATCCCGGGTCTTCTCCAGGAATTAGGGATTCCATTGTATAGTCCATATGACTGGCGATTATTTCTAGATAGTTGTAAGCGTAGCCTGAAGTGTGTGCTACTACATAATGGTAATGTCTATGCAGCTGTTCCAGTGGGTCATTCTGTGTGCTTACGAGAGGAGTATAATGACATTAAAACTGTGATTCACCTGCTAAAATACCATGAGCACAACTGGACAATTTGTGTTGACCTCAAAATGGTGAACTTCCTTCTTGGCCAACAAAGAGGATTTACAAAGTATCCCTGCTTTCTTTGCATGTGGGACAGCCGAGCTAGAGACAGGCATTGGAACCTGAAGGAGTGGCCCTTACGTGAGACTCTGGAAGCTGGTATGCCAAACATTGTCAATGATCCAATCGTC
>CAUDMG010002538.1:9175478-9180478 GCA_958450375.1 Homarus gammarus
TAAGAAGTTTCTACACCATCCCCGACACCGGCTCCTACTACCACCTGAGATCCCTTGTCCGAGAATTGCTGTTCGACACCACAACCGCATCCAGCCCATACGTGCACGAACTGATCGCTATAAGAACAGCCCAGTCCCAACCAATGTAAAAATTATCAACAACTTGTAATACTGTAACACTGTCACTATGTTGAAATGAACTGTAGTTTGAGCTTTTCCCCATCTAAGTTATTATATGTCTTATTTGTGTCACTTATGTTACTTGTATATTATTTGTAATTCGTAACCCATTCCCCAAATATGTAACTGTATATTTTCAGCCTTCTGGCTGCCAAGCTCTTTCAATAAACCGTTAATTATTATTATTATTATTATTATTACACACACACACACACACACACACACACACACACACACACACACACAGCTCCCCGCTACCACTCAACACATTACTAGGCTGTTCACACGAAGACGACAACAACGACCATTAACTTGATTACTACAACTGAAACGTGTAAGTAAAAAATAAAAAAAAAATAAAAAAAGCTAACCCAACTACATCAATACTGAGATGTGTGTGTGTGTGTGTGTGTGTGTGTGTGTGTGTGTGTGTGTGGTCAAGCCTTTACACCTGGGACCGTATTTCGACACTATCTATTCATCTATTCATCTATCTATCTATATATCTAAGTCACCTCAATTACGAAAATGGAAGCGGTGAAGGGGTGAGGTGGGTTAATGGATGAATAGGTGGATGAATGGAAGAGAGGATGAATGACTGAGTAAATGGATGGATGGATGAGAGAGAGAGAGAGAGAGAGAGAGAGAGAGAGAGAGAGAGAGAGAGAGAGAGAGAGAGAGAGATCTGACGTAATGCACAAACACTGACTTACCCGTCGAGAATGTTGTTGTTGTTGTTGTTGTGGTTGTTATTATTACTTCTGTCGTTGTTGATGTTGTTGTTATTATTTTAGTTGTTGTCGTTGTTATTATGTTAGGTTGTAGTTATCATAATTTTAGTTTGTATTTATTGTTGTTATAGTTATTAAATTATCCCCCTTTAAAAAAAAAAAAAAAAAATTATCCCAAAATCTCATACAATACATTTTTTTCCCACTGTAATAAAACGCATCAAGACGTTTGTAATCTAATTACATCATACATCACCAAGATTAGCACCATCATCACCAATTATTATTTTACACTGTTATTCACGGTCAGTAAACGAAAAAAAAAAAAGATTTAACATGTTAGTTTTAAAGGTAATTATGTTAAGTTGGTTAAGATTTACCTGGGTGGAGAGGTTGTTTGTGTGTACAGTACAGGTAGAGTGTGTTGTGGGGTGGTGGGGTGTGTTTGGGGTGGTGGAGTGTGGTGTGGGGTGGGGGAGTGTGTTGTGGAGGAGTGTGTTGTGATGGGGTGTGTTGTGGGGTGGTGGAGTGTGTTGTGGGGTGGTGGAGTGTGTTGTGTTGTGTTGTGATGGGGTGTGTTGCGGAGTAGTGGGGTGTGTTGTAGGGTAGTGGGGTGTATTGTGTTGAGATGGGGTGTGTTGTGGGGTGGTGGAGTGTGTTGTTTGGGTGGTGGAGTGTGTTGTGGGGTAGTGGGGTGTGTTGTGGGGTGGTGGAGTGTGTTGTGGGGTAGTGGGGTGTGTTGTGGGGTATTGGGGTGTGTTGTGGGGTGGTGGATCGTGTTGTGTTGAGATGAGGTTTGTTGTAGGGTGGTGGAGTGTGTTGTTGGGTGGTGGAGTGTGTTGTGTTGGACTGCTGTTATCTAGGTAGTCTGACATAAGGTCTTGAAGCTTAGTGTATCCCTCCTCTCCCTCAACCAATTACCCCCCTCTCCCCGCCCCTCTTCCCCTACAACACTACAGCATCGCCGCAGTTAATCCTCATCCAATGACGATCTAAAAAAATTATGACTTATTTATTTTTTTTTTATTACTAAACGTATTTTTTTTTTCTTCATTTTGTAAGCCGGGTCATGATTGGTCAGTGAGTTGCGTGAGACTTTTCCAGACCCTGTTTATGATTGGTTGACTTGTAACATGAAGGGCCCTCTCATTGTTGTGGTCTAGTCTGTCTCCTCCCTCGAATGATTTTTCCCACCAATGAAAATGAAGTTTGCAATGTCATTTAACCTTAAGAATACATTAATTGGCTCTTGATTAATTTACGTTTGATTTGTTTACACTCGTCGTAATCTTCAACCTCTTCACTTGACCTCTGAGGAAACGAACGTCACGAAGCTCCCATGGCGTTGAAGAATAGCAATCAATACTTTCCATTTGTCCAGGAGTTAATTTTAAGAGACTAGTGTTTACCCTGGCGTCCGAACCCCCCCCCCCCCCCCACCACCACCACCTCTTCACCCTGACCACGAACCCCCCCCCCTCCCCCCAATCTCCTTGTCTCCCCTTCACCCTGACCACGAGCCTCCTCCTCTTCCCTCACCACCACACCGTCTCCCCTGCACCCTGACCACCGGGGAGGGACACACCACAACCTGACTTATGAACGAACTTTGGAAAAACTAACTAACTATTACGTCTTTGTGATGGAGTGAATAGCAACGTGGTTTTTGTTTTTGTCTTTTCTGAAGAAGATATACAACACAGTTAGCTGCTGAGGTGAACTGCGACAAGACAAGACTAGACCGTGAAGCGTATCGGATAAATAACGCAGGTAAGGTAATGCTCAGGTAACGTAATGCCCAGGTAATAACTACAGGCCACCAACTTTATGACGCTACGCCCTAATAACACCCTGAAATTAGTGAGTAATTATCGTCGCTTAGTAGTATTAAGAAAATTCCGAGTCGAACAATCACGTGAGAATTACATCATATACCCGGACCAACATCTTTCTCCCAGCGGACAGACGATACACGCCAGACTAACTTGATTTTATTTTTATTTTATTTTTTTATTACTTTGTTTTATCACGCGGTAAATCGTCTTGGATTATATTACTGGATGAGGTACAACTTTGTTTTATTTTTTTTTTATGTCTTATTACAACTTAGGATATTTCTGTTGGTTTCTTTGTGCTCCAGGTTGTCTACGGTCCTCAGCATTGTAAATTAACTCAACATGTGCCACAAAAAAAAAAAAAAATCCAGAAAGTAATCTCCTGGGGTAAATCTCCAAGGGGTAAAGCTACAGGGGTAATCTCCAAAGTAATCTCAAGAGAAATCTCCTGGGTAATCTCGACACCAACTCCAGGGTAATCTCAGGAGGAATTTCCCGATTAATATCCAGTGTTTCCCAATGGGCGGAAGGGGTCCTGTCGACAAAGTTGTTTCCCAGACTGTTGTAGCTGCCAGTGTCCGTCCAGCTCTCTGCCACTTTCCGCCGAGTCTGCTTGGCTTTCTGCCTCGCACCCAACCATCGTATACATGTGGTTGTGAGGTCGTTGGTGCCACAGTGTACCTAACCCTTATTCCTGCTGGCGGTGTCATTTCTTCTCTCGACTACCACTGTCTCGTCCCGCCAGGCCCCTCACGACTCCTCCGCCACATCCTAACACCGTGTGCTGCCTCCTTGGATCCTCTCACACGAATTTTTCCTGTTATTTGAAGTTAATTTACTATCGTGATTCTGCCCCAGGAGATATACATAATACACAATATATACAACCATACAGGGTACACATGAAAAATACCCCCCCCCCCCCCACACACACACACACTAACGAGTAGTATCCTATTTAGTGTCGTTTAGACCACTCTTTTACAATCTCAGTTTCAAAGATAGAATATTTTTTATATAATATTATCACCTTCGATGTTCCAGACACGACACAGTGAACAGAACGTGTCCCTTCTGTTACCCTGAAGCATGACTCATACACCTATCAGAATAGGTATATTTTTGGGGGGGGCGGGTCCCTTTTATCACTTAATAATTAAAACAAAGGTACAGTACGTAGTTGAGTAGGCTATTATCTATTCCTGGACAAGTATAATGTTGGAGCATTTATTTGATTTCTTTCACATTATCTTTCAGGTCGCTTTCAACACAGACTAATTAGCTGAAGGGACATGCATGTACCTGTCACTATGTTAACAAAAATTACAAAGGTTTATTAACCCCGAGTTTGTGAGTTCCTCTCTGTGTGTGTGTGTGTGTGTGTGAGTGTGTGTGTGAGTGAGCGAGTTTGCCAGTGACCGTCGAATAATGTATACAGCTGTAAACACACACACACACACACACACACACACACACACACACACACACTTCTCCACGGTAAACTCACTGTAAACCTGGACTAAACACCTCAGCGTGGGTCCCTTGTCTGTGGTCGATATATGCCTTGGTCCTGGGGCTCTATACATTGTCCCACACCAAACTTCTCGACTCAAACGCAAAAGAGAAGAAGAATCTGGTGATCCATTCTGTTCCTTTCCCCATACTCATAAACTGGGACTAAATATTAAAAGATACGACTCACGAGACACGACTCACAAGACAAGAGTACTCACAAGACACGACTCACAAGACACGACTCACAAGACAGGAGTACTCACAAGACACGACTCACAAAACAGAGTACTCACAATGGGGCCTAGACGCCACGGATCACAGGAGGTTCCTCCTTAGTGTTGACTTGAGTTCCTCACCTGAAATAAAGAACACTGGGATTAGTATGAAGGAAAATGAATAAGAAATGTATACTTATTCATGAATATACATATGTATCTGCGTATAGGTAGCGAGTGCGAAGCCTAGTGTAGCGAGTATGAAGCCCAGTGTAGCGAGTGTGAAGCCGAGTGTAGCGAGTGTGAAACCCAGTGTAGCGAGTGTGAAGCCTAGTGTAGCGAGTGTGAAGCCGAGTGTAGCGATTGTGAAATCCAGTGTAGCGAGTATGAAGCCCAGTGTAGCGAGTGTGAAGCCCAGTGTAGCGAGTGTGAAGCCCAGTGTAGCGAGTGTGAAGCCCAGTGTAGCGAGTATGAAGCCCAGTGTAACGAGTATGAAACCCAGTGTAGCTAGTGCGAGTCCTATT
>CAUDMG010002538.1:9182978-9247978 GCA_958450375.1 Homarus gammarus
CCTTTCCATTCCGTCATTCTGTTTGAACTTCTACTCACTCTCACTGGCCCTCGTCATCACCCACTACAGTATACACAAGTTGATCACATCCACGTAAATACCCCGCCAGTTGGGAGAATTCTAAGGGGAGGGTGAACATTAATGCATTTTACATGTACCGACAACAAGTTAAAACACAATACAAAAGAATTCCCTCATCTCCTACCCCGCCTCCCTACCATCCCCCTCACAAGTCTGTCTCTTTGTCAACGTGGAATAGAAATTGACCATTTAAAATACAATTGAGGTTATTGAATGTGTGACTTAAAGACCACCACCACAATAGGCATGTACTTTACCCTAACCTAATAAGCTATTGGATTTGGGTTCCTAAAATTTTACAGGTTAATTCGGTCTTGTTTACTTTAACTGGGGAGAAGAGAATATATCTAACTGGTTCACTGAAGATACAGAAACAAATTGACTTTTACTTTACCCTGTGAGTTTACCATAACCAAATGTGGCCTCTTTAAACTACAATTACGGGAAGAAAGAAACAACTTTCCAAACAGATAAATGGAATCGACGTACAATTTTTTGAGATTTAGGGCCCAGGGTGGTGGTAATAGTAGTAGTGGTGGTTGTGGTGGTGGTAATAGTAGTAGTGGTGGTTGTGGTGGTGGTGGTGGTATGAGAGTGGGGAGTCAGCCAGCCAGCGGAACGATTCCACCAGCCAGTCAACCAGCGGGACGACCCCATCTCCAGCCAGTCAGCGGGACGACCCCACCAGCCAGTCAGTCAGTGGGACGACCCCACCAGCCAGTCAACCAGCGGGACGACCCCACCTCCAGTCAGCCAGCGGGACGACCCCATCTCTAACCAGCCAGCGGGACGACACCACCTCCAGTCAGCCAGCGGGACGACCCCATCTCTAACCAGCCAGCGGGACGACCTCACCTCCAACGGTACTTTACGACAGGGAAATTCTGCTGTGTGAGTCGTGATTCAGTGTGTGCATATCTTTCCCCAAAACTACTTCCTGAACAGTCACAAGCAGAGTCATAAATATTTGGTTCTGTTTCCTCTCGTGTACACAATGATATAGTGAACCAATACACAATACTACTGAATACTCATTTTTAAGTCCTCCTAAAATATCTATATAAAAGAATTTACATCTGTACTCGTGTTGTTTGCATCTGTAATTTTGTTGTTTACATCTGTACTTGTATTGTTTACATGTGTACTTGTTGTTTACATTTGTACTTGTGTTGTTTACACCTGTACTTGTTGTCTTTTTTCTAACATTACTAAACGAACCTAATATTAGTCTTTGTGTTGAGTTTACCAGGTGACCAAAGTTTATAGACTTTAATAAGACAGAAAAGTTGATTGTAAAAGTATGTTCTTTTTTATCACTCAGACAACTATGTAAGTTTGCCTGACGATACTTAACTTCTCGAGTACGATGACCTCACCCTTTTAAGTTATCACGTCATCAGGTTCAAGGGGTTTGGTTAACGTCGCTCAAAGGGTTGGTCATTGTACTCAAGAGGTTAGGTCATCGTACTCAAGAGGTTAGGTCATCGTACTCAAGAGGTTAGGTCATCGTACTCAAGAGGTTAGGTCATCGTACTCAAGAGGTTAGGTCATCATATTCAAGAGGTTAGGTCATCGTACTCAAGAGGTTAGGTCATCGTACTCAAGAGGTTAGGTCATCGTACTCAAGAGGTTAGGTCATCGTACTTATAGGCTTAGGTCATCGTACTCAAGAGGTTAAGTCATCGTACTCAAGAGGTTAGGTCATCGTACTCAAGAGGTTAGGTCATCGTACTCAAGGGCCTAATTCTAGTACATACATGTCTGATTTAATTCTTCAAAGCCTCAATAGTAAATAAACAAGACTTCAAATGGTGATAACTTCTTCTAAACCATAAAAAAAAAAAATTATCCCCAATGAACCCAGATTTCTAAAACCCCCTTACATAAAACCCCATTACATAAAACCCCCCTTACATAAAACACCCCTTACATATGCATTACAATACCACCAACACTCACTACCACCTACAATAT
Organism: Homarus gammarus; assembly: GCA_958450375.1. Lineage (NCBI taxonomy): Eukaryota > Metazoa > Arthropoda > Malacostraca > Decapoda > Nephropidae > Homarus > Homarus gammarus. The sequence continues at coordinate 9,185,034 of CAUDMG010002538.1, forward strand.
AATCATCTCGGTAGAACTAAGCCTTAAGACCCTCTCAGCTTCTCGATCTACAACCAGGAGACATTGTCGTATAAACTCGTATCAAATAGTAGAAGATAAATTACAAGTTATGTCCATCGTTGTCTTAAAGAGAAATAAACTAGAACGTATTACTCCCATGAAGAGATTTATATTCCAGGCCAGAACTATGTGAGGATACTTGGAGGTGAATGGTGGAGTGGGCGATGATGGTGGTGAAGTGGTGGAGAGGTGGTGAGTGGGGTAGGTGGGGGGGAGGTGAGTGGGGTGGGGGGGTGGTGAGTGGGGTGGGGGGGGGGTTAGTGTTAGGTTGCTGAGTAGGGGTGTGGAGTGTTGAAGGGGGTGGGGGGGGTTAGTGTTAGGTTGTTGAGTAGGGGTGTGGAGTGTTGAAGGGGGTGGGGGAGGGGGGTTAGTGTTGGGTTGCTGAGTAGGGGTGTGGAGTGGAGGGAATGGTGAGGGGAGGGAGAATGATGGTGAAGGTAGGGGGGGGGGTTAATGGTGTAAGGAAAGGGGAAGAGAAATGGTGATAAGTAGCAGGTTAGTGCAGTTGGTGATGGCTGCAGAGAGGCACTGAGTCACTAAGCTTAGCCTATGTTCTTCAAGTGACATCCCTTAACACCCCTCTCCCCCTCCTCCTCGACCCCCTCTCCAGTTCCTCGCGTCCTCAGCCTATTGATCTACCCTCTTACTGCTGTGACACGGAGAAGGCACCTACAATCACTACAGGGCCTCGGGAAGTTCACAGGGTCGTTGTGTGGGGTCCAGGATACACTGTATATAATTGCCTCTCTCCCTCTACATTCTCCTCTCCTCTCCACTCCTCTCCTCTTCATCATTCCCCATGCGTCCTCTCCTCGACACGTGTTCCTTCCTCTACTAAATGGTACACCTCCTCTACACCTCGCCCCATTCTTCCTCATCCAGTCTTCTCTCTGAACATTCCATCACACTTCCTTATATTCCTCTCATTCCCCCACACATGCCCCTCACTCCTTCACACATTCGTTACTCTTTCTCAACACAGTTCCATATTTTCTCTCGCCCACAACGACAGCTCCTTGATCCAATGCATACGTCTTCACACCTCGACTTACAGTATATACATCTAGTGCATACGTCTCCACACTTTGATTTAATGCATGTCTAGTGCATACGTCCCCACACCTTAACTTAGTGCATACGTCTCCACATCCTGACTCAGTGCATACGTCTCTACACCCTGACTTAGTGTATAGATATCCACACACACACACACACACACACACACACACACACACACACACATTAAATCTCTCCCCAGATTTCTGCGTCAGATTCAGTCTTCAGAGTTTCTGGATTGTCTGGCCGTCGACCGTCGCAGTACCTTAGCTTATGATAGACAATATTCTTCCTCCCTCCCTGCCTCCCTTAGTCATTTTTCTTTCATATCATTTCCCTCAAACCACACATTCTTTTCTCTCTCTCCCTCCCTTCCCTTCCTTCCCTTTCCTCCCCTCCACGATTTCCATTGTTCTCTGCCTGCTTCCTTTACATCTCTCACTCTCTCTTTGTCTTCCTCAGAATCTCACCATCTCTCTCATTCTTAAAGTTCTCGTCCCTCCCTCACGAAAGTCTTCCTCCGCATGCCTTCCTCACCTCACCTCCCTTCCTCCCTCTCTCCCTCACAAACATCTCTCCCTCCTTCCTCCCTCCTACATTGTTCTGTATCTTCACCCCCAACATTCTTCTCTCCCTCTATCTAATCCTTCCTCCCTCCCCCCTACCATCATCCTCTTTCTCCCTCGATATCCTCTATCTTCTTCTTCTTCCTCTTTCCCTTCTTTGTCATACCACCTTCCCATTCCTTCATCCTTTCTTTACCCATTACATTATCCTTCCTCCTCTCTTAATAGTACCTTCCTCTTCCTCTCCTTCCCTCCCTAAACCATCCACCTCCTATTCATTTGTTCCTTCATCCTTCACCATCTCCCTTCATCCCCTCCCTTCCTACATCCACTTCCCTTCCTCCCTCTATCTTCCTTCACCCACCCACCCTTCCCTCCCTTCTTCCATCTTCACATCCCACCTCACACATCCCAGGAACACATCCCAGTCGTGGCGCTGATCATAGGGGTGTGTCTGGCAAAACATTATCAAAGACATACTAGCTAAGACCTGACAGTGACTCAGAGGCCGTTGGGGAAGGAGACAACATGTGCATTATCGTAAGTAAGTGTTAAGAATGTGAGGCTCTGTGGCTTCTGAGAGAGCTCTGTTACTCGTGTTGTGATGTGGATTGTGTTGTGGTGTGGGTGGTATTGTGGTGTGGGTGGTGTTGTGGTGTGGATGGTGTTGTGGTGTGGTGGTGTGGGTGGTGTTGGTGGTGTGGGTGGTGTTGGGGTGTGGGTGGTGTTGGGGTGTGGGTGGTGTTGTGGTGTGGGTGGTGTGGGTGATGTGGATGGTGTGGATGGTGTGGGTGGTGTGGGTGATGTGGATGGTGTGGTGGTGTGGGTGGTATTGGGGTGTGGGTGCTGTTGTGGTGTTGGGGTGTGGGTGTTGTTGTGGTGTGGGTGGTGTTGTGGTGTGGGTGGTGTGGTGGTGTGAATGGTGTTGTGGTGTGGGGTGGTGTAGTAGTGTGGGTGGTGTTGTGGTGTGGATGGTGCTGTCGGGTTTTACAATGCTATATTCTGTGACGTTGAAGAATACATAACATCTCTTCCCCACTACCTAGACACACACCCCTCTCCCCCACCACTTCACCCCGGTGTTCAGGGGAGCATTACCCAGGGTCGATCACCGGCAGAGTGGCCAGGAATTGCTCTCATCACCCGTAAAATGTGTAAACAGTGTAGGCGACAAATGAGACGGGAGGAACGCCAGTCTGAGAGGATGAATTTTTAAGGCCAACACTACCGGTAATAAATCATGACACCTGACGTAACGCAATAGTCTCCTCGGCTGCGTAGACATAGAGGCGTATATCTAAGGCACATAATGTTCTCGCGTAATAGGGGAAGCAACTCATTTGGTTCTGAGGTCCTAAGTAGCATGACAAGAGGAAGAGTTGTGATGAATAACAAGAATTATATTTTTTACAGCGCGACAACCAAGGGTATTTCTATCTACGTCGTCAGCTCTATAAACACCTTCCCTGACTGACTGACTGACTGACTAACCCCCTGAGAGAGCTTTTCCCCCAGCGCCCCCAACCCGCTCACAGCACACGGAACCACTCTCCCGCCACACCAAGCAATCGTCACCAACGCAGCTGATGATAAATTCCTTGTCACCTTTGTTCAGGGGAAATGTGAGAAAACACACATACGAAATAAAGAAGAGAACTGGAGACAATAAAGAGAGAAAGGGAATAAAGGAGGCGAGAGGCAGAGGACCAAGAAAGAAGGGAGGAACGAGGGAATAGCAAACACAACTAGAGAGGTCGACACCGGGAGTGAATGCAATATGTCTCCCCCTCGATCTAATTTTTTCACCTCTGACCCCTTGTAAACACGAGTCAAAGCCGCTACTCCCAAATCCGTCTTTTTCAGGCCAAGTGACTGTTGTCAGTTCTGTGTGGGCAAAAGTTTTAACTGGATACACAGAAATTCTACAAAATGGCAACATGACCTTCATTTCTACCTTTAATATCATTTTTATTATTATTATTATTATTACTTATATAACATGGGGGGGGGGGAATCAAAGCCAAGTAATATATCTCAAGTAAGTGTTAGCCGACTGCTGCACCAGAATATAAACAATCAATTTTTCTCCGTCAGTGACAGAGTGAGTAAGCAATGAACCTTTGATCAAACATTCCTCTATCTAACTGGGTCAAAACACAAAGGAACTAAAGACCTAAAACTATTCCGAGTTTTATAAAGTACCCATGACCTTTGACCCTTCCGAAAGAGAGGTTAAATAACTAACTTAATGCAGGTTTTATTGTCATTAATGGCAGGAATATATGATCATACATTCCTCGTAGTCTGTCTGTTTACTAGCTCAGTGTGTGTGTGTGTGTGTGTGTGTGTGTGTGTGTGTGTGTGTGTAATCGATAGCTCTCCCATACATCAAAAGAAACCAATTCGTACAGCCTCAGGGGTTCACTGCTGATTATGCTTCCCCTCCCCTTCCCTACCTCCCCTTATCCCCCTTTCCTACCTCCCCTCACCCTCCTCTCCACTACCTCCTCTCTGGTGTAAAAAAAACAAAAACAAAAAAACAAAAACAAAAAAAAACTTAATTACACGATGGCTAGAGACCCAAATCTAGTTAACAACACCACTACCATGCACGTAAACACACGCACATGTACGGAAACACATGTATATGCACACACTCACATGCACGCACAGACTCGTTAAAACACACATGTACATCTAAAATAAAACTAGTTCGTACACACACACACACACACACACACACACACACACACACACACCATCCTGCTATGCAACTAACCAGTCAGTCATGAAGCCAGCTTACAAAATAGCCATATGGCCAACAGTCCTGTCAGCTAGTAATCCAACTAACCAAACAAACAATTAGTCACACAACCAACTAGACAACCATCTATTCAGCTAGCCATCCAATTAGCCCACCAAACTACTAGTCGCACAAATAACCAACCTGTCAACTACTCAGCCAGCCAACCGATCAGACAGACAGACAGACAGACGAGGCAAACAAAAAAAAACAGCCAGACAGACAGACAGACAGACAGACAGACAGACAGACAAACAGCCAACCATACAGACAGACAGGCATGCAGGCCAGGCACTCGCAAAACAGCCAGTTATTCAGTTAATTGGCATTAACTTGGCTAAGTAAAAGTCCGCCCCCCGCCGTCAGCTAAACTCTCAATTCCACTCGGCGGAAAGTTAAGAAATTAAGAGCCTTGACGCTCCTCAACCCCGGCCACGGCTTCATACGCTCACTCTGGGTACATTTTTTTGTGTGTTTTTATAATTACTATTAAAACCTCTATTTAACGGACTATATGGAGAATGTCCGTTATATAGAGGGTTTGTTAGATAATATGCCTCTATTTAACGGACAGTATTGAGAATTGTTCGTTATATAGAGGGTTTGTTAGATAATATGCCTCTATTTAACGGACTATATGGAGAATGTCCGTTATATAGAGGGTTTGTTAAATAATATGCCTCTATTTAACGGACTATATGGAGAATGTTCGTTATATAGAGGGTTCATTAGATAAGATGCCTTTATTTAACGGATTGCATAGAGATAATTGTCCGTTATATAGAGGGTTTGTTAGATAAGACACCTCTATTTAACGGACTATATGGAGAGGAATGACCGTTATGTCGAAAGTCCGTTAGATATGAAGCCTCCATCTAACGAACTTTACCTGGGAGAGAAAATAGGTGAGTGAGTGTGTGTGTGTGTGTGTGTGTGTGTGTGTGTGTGTGTGTGTGTGTGTGTGTGTGTGTGTGTGTGTTTGTCGTCGGTGGGAGAGAAAAATTAATGTATTATATAAAAAGAAAATGAATTACAATGTTGACACTCATACGTACACACACACACACACACTCATACGTACACACACACACACACACTCACACGTACACACACACACACTCATACGTACACACACACACTCATACATACACACACACACACACTTATACGTACACACACACACACACTCACTCACTCACTCACTCACTCACTCACTCACACACTCACTCACTCACTCACACACTCACTCACTCACTCACTCACTCACTCACTCACACACTCACTCACTCACTCACTCACTCACACACTCACTCACTCACTCACTCACACACTCACTCACTCACTCACTCACTCACACACTCACTCACTCACACACTCACTCACTCACTCACTCACTCACACACTCACACACTCACTCACTCACTCACTCACTCACACACTCACTCACTCACACACTCACTCACTCACTCACACACTCACTCACTCACACACTCACTCACTAACTGACGGAAAAAAAAACACTTCTAGGGTCATCCACATCACTTGTTATCTTGTTATTCTTCCTCTTCTCTCCCTCTTCACCTTACCTCAATTATATTATCTTTCTTTTTCTGTCGTTTTCTCCTTTAATCCACTTTCTCTCCCTCCTCTTCCTCCGTCTTCCTGTCTTTATTTTTCCTAACCTCATTACCTCGAGTTGCTTTACACACTCTCTCTCTCTCTCTCTCTCTCTCTCTCTCTCTCTCTCTCTCTCTCTCTCTCTCTCTCTCTCTCTCTCTCTCTCTCTCTCTCTCCTGTCTGTCTGTCTGTCTCGTTCCTTAAACCTCATTAGCTTATCATTTTCCTCTTCCTTCTGTTCCTCAACCTCCTTCTCCTCTTCCCCCTCCTCCAACTTCCTCTTCCTTCTCTACCCCTCTTCCTCTTCCTTCTCTACCCCTCTTCCTCATCTTTCTCGACCTCTCTCCCTCTTCTCCTTCCTTTTCTTCTCACCCCGCTCCTCCTCGAGACGATAATTGGACTCGTTGTAGAAAGAACAGGTCAAGTGTGGAAGGAGAGGACAGACAGGGGCTCTCTACGTCAGTGTGGCTCTCTCCAACACTCCTCCAAAACCCCTCCAACACTCCTCTAGCATCCCTACAACACTCCTCTAGCATCCCTCCAACACTCCTCCAGCTTACCTCCAACACTCCTCCAGTATACCTCCAACACTTCTCCAGCATACCTCCAATGCAATATTCCTCCAACACTCCTCCAGCATACCTCCAACACTCCTTTAGCATACCTCCAACGCTACTCCAGCATACCTCCAACACTCATATTATACTACCATCACTCAAAATTCCACCTCCACACACACACACACACACACACACACACACACACACACACACACACACACACACACACACTCAACACTGACCATTTTTACTGCTACACCGTAAAGGCTGGAGACCCTCTTGAGTGGTGCTCCTTCTATGACGACCTGATGTACTTACCACGTGTTGAGAAGGAAGGAAGGAAGGAAGGAAGGAAGGAGGGAAGGAAGGAAGGAAGGAAGGAAGGAAGGAAAGATGTATGGGAGCGAGGGAAGCAAGTAAACATGGAGGAACTTTGGGAGAAAGGAATGAAGGAGAGAGATAATGTAATGAATGGAAGAAAGAAGGAAAGAAACCGGTGGAAGAATAAGAGAGGGAAGGAAACACTGGCGAGAGAGAGAGAGAGAGAGAGAGAGAGAGAGAGAGAGAGAGAGAGAGAGAGAGAGAGAGAGAGAGACGACATGGACAGGGAGGAAGACAAAGTGAGAGAGAGAGAGAAGAAAATGGAGAAAATGAAGTCAAAGTGATAATACACGACAAAGTGGCAGGAGGTGAGGAAAAGTGGTAGGAAGAAAAGACAATGTGGTAGGAATGGAAGCCAAAGTGGTAAGAGTGGGAGGACAAAGTGGCTGAGAGAGAGAGAGAGAGAGAGAGAGAGAGAGAGAGAGAGCGAGAGAGAGAGAGAGAGAGAGCGAGAGAGAGAGAGAGAGAGAGAGAGAGAGAGAGAGAGAGAGAGAGTACAGATCACAGTCATTTGAGGAGACGGGGCCACACTTGTTATAATGACGTCATCAGCATATCGTCTGCTCTAGGGAGGTAGGAGAGGGGTAGGTAGGTTGGGGAGGGGTGGGTAGGTGGGGGAGGGGTGGGTAGGTGGGGGAGGGGTGGGTAGGTGGGGGAGGGGTGGGTAGGTAGGTGGGGGAGGGGTGGGAAGGTGGGGGAGGTGTGGGTAGGTGGGGGAGGGGTGGGTAGGTAGGTGAGGAGTGGGTAGGTGGGGGAGGGAGGGGTGGGTAGATGGGGGAGGGGTGGGTAGGTGGGGGAGGGGTAGGTGGGGGAGGGAGGGGTGGGTAGGTGGGGGAGGGAGGGGTGGGTAGGTGGGGGAGGAATGAGTGAGTAGGGACTAGGGGCTGGTAGGATAAAGAAGGGTAGAGGAATAAGGGTTAGGGGAAGAGCGGTGGGAAATGGGGGAAGAGGGAAGGGGGAAGAGGAGTCACCTGGAGAGGGTTAGGGAGGGGGGGGGCAAGGTAGGAGGGCACAAGGCGGGGTGAGGAGGTCAGTATGGCTAAGAGCATAGAAGCTTTAAAAATACTGTCAGTACTATGGCTTGACGGCACACACACACACACACACACACACACACACGGGGTAGAGGCTTCCTTCCCCCTCACAAAACCCTAAAGTGATATACCCCACCAACCATCCAATTTGTTTATTTATCCAAACTCTTGACAAACAACCAATCTCTGTTTACTTGTTTAAATACTGCAAATTACTGATGTTGCTTCAACCCGGGGAAAAAATCGGGTCATGTGAGCATTTACCTTAACAGTGTATTTGACCTGATGATTAAACAACCTAGTGGTACTTGGGGGAGTTGGGTTAGGTTAGGTTAGGTTAGGTTAGGTTAGGTTGGGTTAGGTTAGGTTAGTGTTCAGGTTGTTAATCATAAAGTGATGTATGCAGGGGGGCTAATCTTCAGGTGAGCCAAAAATTCAATAGATAAGAATAATGGCACCAAAGTCATGCATACACCTCGTCTTGGACACACACACACACACACACACACGACACTAAACCTATACTGCACTCAGACCTTCGTTAAGGTAAACGTAATCAGAGGCACCAATCAGGAAACTCTAGACCACCGGCACTACGCAACACTACTAATGACATCCTCCCGGGAGCGACCCACACAATCAGAACACGCCGAGGTACACACACGCCTCCCCCCCCCCCCTACCCCTATCAGACCCTCTCCCACTCCCAAGGCAATCAGACGGTAAACTGGTCCAATACTCCATGTTACGACCTCAGAGCACTGGAGGAGGAGGAGGAGGAGGAGGAGGAGAGGGATGGAGGTGGGGTGGGAGGAAGGAAGGTAGATAGTGCCGTGAGAAGGAGGAGGGGGAGGAGGTAGGAAGGAAGGAAAGATGATGTGGATGATAGAGAGAGGAAGGAAGAAGACGATGAAAAGAAAATTGAAGAAAAAGAATGAATAAAGAAAAAGAGGGAGATAGAAAAGAATAGACGACAACGATTGAAAGACGATGGAAAATGAGGAGAAGAGGAAGGGGGGTGGAGGAGATGGGGAAGAAGAAGGAGAGGAGAGAGACGTAGGAGGGAGGAGGAGAATGGTGCTGAAGAAGACGTGAGTGAGAGAAGGGAAGAGATATCTGACCACTAGATTCCCCAAAGGGTCCATTACCCCCCTCCTCTTCCTCTTCCTCATCCCAGTAACCTCTATCTCCCCCTCCTCCTCCTCCTCCTCCTCCTAGCAACCTCCATCCCCCTTCCTCCTCCTCTTCCTAGCAACCTCTATCCCCCTTCCTCCTCCTCCTCCTCCTAGCAACCTCCATCCCTTCCTCCTCCTCCTAGCAACCTCCATCCCTTCCTCCTCCTCCTAGCAACCTCCATCCCTTCCTCCTCCTCCTAGCAACCTCCATCCCTTCCTCCTCCTCCTCCTCCTAGCAACCTCTATCCCCCCTCCTCCTCCTCCTCCTAGCAACCTCTATCCCCCCTCCTCCTCCTCCTCCTAGCAACCTCCATCCCTTCCTCCTCCTCCTTCCACCCCCCCTCCACGGCCCTGAGAGACTCGCGGCAGCATCTTGCCTTGTGAACTCAGCCTCTCAGATCTTGTCCTCTCGTATCTCACCTCCTCACCACCGTCTTACTTGGGTGAAAATAACACCAAAACGAACACCAAACAACAACAACTTAATATCACCATTACACTAAAACATTATAAACAGTATTACAAGACGTCTTAGTTTTTTTATATAGGAAGGTATAGGGGGGGTGTCTTCGTCTGTATAGGAAAAAAAATGGATTTGTAAACACAGCAGATATGATGCTTGAGATGATATGATGTAATAGGATGATGATAGGTATGATGTAAGATGATAGGATGGTTATCACACACTTATATCATGATGTCATCTGTTTATTTCCGAAATGACAGAAAAAATAAATCTCGAGAAATAAATTTATAAATTCTACCAATGAAAGCTTTAACATGGAGTATTTCTGTAAGAGAATTTTAAAGATTGAAATAAATTAATTATGTTTTGGGGATATTTAAAAAAATATAGGGTAAAAATACAAGAAAATTATAGAGGTCTTGGATAAAATAGGTATTAATGATGAAGATAATAAAATACTTTAAAAAATAGATAAATCTTTACCTACAACAGGAGGCTGAAGTGCATATATTTTTTTTTAATTTTCTTGTATATTTACTATTATTTTATATCCTATTGTGTGTCCTTCCATTTCTTTCATATCTCTTTTTAGTCTTTCGTTCGTTAACTCTCTCTCTCTCTCTCTCTCTCTCTCTCTCTCTTTTCAGGTGTTTTTTTCTTCTCTCCTTGGTTTCCTTAAACTTTTCCCATCCACATTTTTTTCTTTAATGGAGTTCTCGGTTTTTTCCTATTCCCAATTTCGTTGTCTGGAATCTCTCTCTCTCTCTCTCTCTCTCTCTCTCTCTCTCTCTCTCTCTTTTTACTCTCCCTATTATACCTCCCTCTCCCTCTCTCATTTTCACCTTCCTCTCCTCCTCCCACTCACTCATCCTCCTCCTCCCACTCACTCATCCTCCTCCTCCCACTCACTCATCCTCTCCCTCCCTCTCTCCCTCTCCTTGCTGCTGTCCGTCTCCCTCTCCACCTCACTGATAATTCCCTCGCCCCGCCGCCTCCTTCCGTGGTTCCTCTCCGCCCTTCCGCCTCGCCGCCGCCCGAACCTCCGACCTTCGCTCTTACCGGCTGATTCGATTAACCGCATGCGGATAATGGGGGTAAGTGCGGTCCACCAGATACTCGCCCTTGGGGTAGCCTTCTTGACTGTCTGTCCGAAACACACACACACACACACACACACACACACACACACACACACACACCACGGTTCGCTAATCTAATCCCAAGCGCCAGAAAAGTTGTCCTCGCTGCCGACTGCTTTCCTCTTCCTCTCCATTACTGAGAAACTTCAGAGCCTCGTGGCGCTCTCACTGATAACGGGCCAATAAGAAGCTTTATAGAGGCACCATCTGTCTACCATTCTTGTCGGGCCATTAAGAAAGTGAGCATATTGTTATTACAAGTAAGTTTTTTTTTTTTTTCATCTTCAGAAATGTCTCATTATCATCACTATCTTCACCATCATTAGCACCACGCATCAATCATCATCATCATCATCATCATCACCATCATCAATCATCATCATCATCATCAGCCCAACACAATCTTGTATTGAGTACTATACTTCCTGGCCAATCAGCTCCTCTCTAATCATTATACTTAACCACACAGTATTGTTACCTGGTGTAGTCGTCAGCAGCAGCTCACATTAACACGGTCCACTGAGAGATCCCGAACAAGAAAGTTTGGAAATTCACAAGTCGTCCGAGTGAGACATAGTTAACTACGTGTGAGTGTCGCTCTCCCTGGGGTCTACTGTATTATAATAGTCGTTTAAGACATATGACAAACGCTGCTTAAAACCTCCGAAACTCAGCCTTCAGTGCTCTTTACTTATAATAATGGGAAGTAAACGGTTGGCCAGAGATCCACCCGCGCCGTATTTCAGAATAGAGACTAGGGAGGGGCGGGAGGGAGGCGGAGGGGAGTTTTCACAGGAGATAGTTGGGATAAGACGGCTTTCAGAATACGCCTTTAAGACGCCCGGAGTCTGCCAGCAGTGTTAAGGTAAATGAGATTAAGTAATATATCCGGCCTGATGTATTGCTCCTCCCCGGATGACTCAAGTCCACACCTTAGAGGGAGGGTGAGGGAGTGGTGGGGGCGGGGGGTCCTGTGTGGGCTGTTCCTCCCTCCCTCTCCCACACCTAAGAGGGCGGGTGTCGGTGTGGTAGAGGGAGGGGATCTTGTGTGGGCTGTTCCTCCCTCTTCCACACCTTAGAGGGAGGGTGTGGGAGTGGTGGTAGGGGGGGGGGGTCCTGTGTGGGCTGTTCCTCCCTCCCTCCCTCTTCCACACCTTAGAGGAAGGGTGTGGGAGTGGTATAGGGGATGGGGTCCTGTGTCGGCTGTTCCTCCCTAAGCTCTGTAGTGTTCAGGGGCCCACACGACAAGCGCCACTTTTATGGGAGCCTGACATGCGCTGACTGGCCCTCGCCCGCTACATGGGTTAATTATGAAGGCAGCTAATTTGCATCCTATTCCTAAATTAAGTGAAATACTGGTTGGTTTAGGTGCGTAATGGACAGTACAACAAGTGACCAATCTGTGTAGGTTTTCTCCGCATACAATTGGAGTCTATCAAACTTCGCCAACCACCGCGTCACTAAGGCCTACAAACCGCTATCGCTTTTTCCTGCAGATGAATCCTGTTAAAATATTAAAAGCTCGTCAGCGTGTCAGCGAATACCAGCCCCGGTGTGTGTACAAGGGCGGTGTGGTAATGATATGCGCTGATGACTCCTCCAACACACACACACACAGCTGAATGTCCCTGCGCACTCCCCCACACACAGAACTGGGCTCTTAGTTCCCTCTTCCACGTTTCCTTCTGCCCAATTGTGGCCAGTATTTGTCAGAGAAGAGCGAGACACACACACACAATATTGCTCACTTGCCTTATATTAAACCCGAGGGGAAGAATCTTGCTCCTATAATGACACATCTACGTGATACACCTTCCACATACTCAAGTTATTCCCTCTTCTGATTATACTAAACGCATATTACTATTCTGAGTAACCCTTTTAATGTTTACTTTTTATTAAATATCTGTAGGTGTCACCCTGAAAGCGATGTTTATTATGAATTGATACAAGACTTTGAGGAAATAAAGCGACAAAGACATTACCTGTTTAAGACTCTGAGGGACTGGAGTCTTATTTAGGACAGGTAGATGTTATAGGTCTAATTACTATCATAACACAACGGGCTAGACACCATGTATAACAGTCGCTAAATTTATGGAACATCCTGGAGGGGTAGATGAGCCTTATTGCCTAACATTACCTGACCACAACACCTGCACCAACCTGTAAATCGAAAAAAAAGACAGTTTAGAAAAATTAATCTTTGGCTTAAGTTAATTTAAAAACAGATGAGTTAATATTCAAGTTGGACTGCCACCCCCCCCCCCCCCCACACACTCAGGCCCAGGGTGACCAGATGTGCAGGAACACCACCACTACCACCATCATTACAACCATTCACCACTATGACTCACCACCATCAATACCACTAATACCACCACTACCACCACTCACCACTATCACTCACCAACATCAATACCACTAATACCACTACCACCACCACCACCACCACCACCTCCACATCCACTACCACCACTACCACCACCACCACCACCACCTCCACATCCACTACCACAAGTCCACATATCAAACGCAGCCTCCCCAGCCTGGACAAACCAATAGCCTTATAGCCTTAAGGAACAGTAACATCTTGTGTAACTCCACGTGCATTAAAAATCCTAACTAATATAAATGTTCTGATATCTGTAACACAAAAAGACGAACCATTCCACCAGAGGCATAAAAATAATAAAAAAAAAAAATGCTAATTCTCTATAGATTTTAGCATGAGGAATTAAATTAAGGAGTTGAAGGGAATAAATTGCTTTTTTTTTTCTCGTCAAACTAAAAACACAAAGGACATGATGTTATGTAGTCGGAGGCTGTAGCGAAATACATTTACTACAAACTGTCCCTTTTACACCAATTCTCAACAATAAAACTAGACAAAACAACACAACAAAATATAACAAAAACACAGTACTTCAAATTCCCCCAACCAGTTCCCAACAACAAAAACAACAACAACACTTGACCCCCCCCCCCCAAAAAAAAAATAAGAAAACTAAAACTAAACAAAAACAACAACAATTATATGATACAAATTTTCAACCAGAAGAACTTTGACAACAAATAAATTTACAAAAAAAATAACAACACCAGAAATACACAATACTTACAGGAGGGAGGAGGAGGAGGAGGAGGAGGAGGAGCAGGAGGAGGAGAATGGGGGGGGGGGGGTGGAGAGTAAGGAGGAAGGAGGGTGTTAGAGCCAGCCGCCCATCTAGTTAGTCAAGAGCTTGGTACAAAAGGCACAAACAAGCCTCTCTCACTAGACCAATAACAGAGGTAACCAAGGACTCATAAGTTGCAGGTATTGACAACTGTCGGCCGCCGCCAATAACTAACTCTGTGGGTCTTTATTGCCACTACTCCTGGGCCCCGCCTCCTCACCACCCACACACACACACACACACACATCAACCACACAACCAACTACCACACACGCCCCTCCCCACACACACACACCACATCAACCACACAACCAACTACCACACACGCCCCCCCCACACACACACCACATCAACAACACAACCAACTACCACACACGCCCCCCCCACACACCACATCAACCACACAACCAACTACCACACACGCCCCCCCCCACACACACACCACATCAACCAACTACCACACACGCCCCCCCCCACACACACACCACATCAACCAACTACCACACACGCCCCCCCCCCCCATACACACACCACATCAACCACACAACCAACTACCACACACGCCCCCCACACACACACACACCCCCCCCCCACACACACACACCACATCAACCACACAACCAATTACCACACACGCACCCCCCCCACACATACATACACTTAATCCACAGCTACACATCAAAAATACATAAGTACAAATGGAGTTAGGTGATTGCCAGGCAGGCGGTAGACAAAAGAATTTTATCAGCGACTCTTGTACAAGGTTTGATGAACACCGTCTTTCTTTACAGCAACAGAATATACAATGTCCTTGTTTTAGTTAAGGTTTCCAATCCCACATAAGTCACTTTTCATAACTTTTCATGACTTTAAGATCAATTACAATAGAGTTACTTTGCCAGATAAATATGAAATGAAAAAATGGAAATGTCACTGAACACTCCATTACCGCCATGATTCAGGTGAGGTGTAATACTAACCATACTACTGTGGATTACACTATTATCTCCGTATATCTCTCATCATCATCAACAACACACGTTTCTCATATGTCTTGAAACAACAGGTGTGTAAACCAGGTATATGTGACACAGAATGTACTTTACGCCAGGTGTGGTCTTAGGGAGTTGTCGTGGGTTGAAGGTGGTGGTGTGTCGCTTAGGATCAACAGTGAAAAGAAGTAAAGTCCTCCCAGCACAGTGTTGAGTATAGCTACAGTGGGGGAGTCATGGGGAGGGGAGATGATTGAGCCGCAGTTTGACGCATGATGACAGAGCCGCAGGATGACAGAACCGCATGATGACAGAGCCGCAGGATGACAGAACCGCAAAATAACACAGCCGCAGGATGACAGAACCACAAGATGACAAAGCCGCAGGATGACAGAACCGCAAGATAACAGAACCGCAGGATAGACAGAACAGTAGGACGACAGAACCGCAGGATGACAGAACCTCAAGTTGACAGAGCCTCGGGGTGGCTGATGTGACGGTGGTGTGACGGTGGGTCTATTTCAACGAAGGTCTTCACTAATCCTGTAGTTAGGGACAGACAGACAGACAGACAGACAGACAGACAGATAGACAGACAGACAGATAGACCCTCCACCTTCTGATTAGTCCTTTGATCCAGCCGGCTGTTGCCATTAGCGAGTGGTGGGCCTGAGCAGCCATCCCTATAGACCCACCGACTCATCTGCTATACGTTGATGGAACTGATCAACTCCCACGGGAAAAACATCAACTTTCTCCCCTCCTTTACTTAAGCCTTGTGTGGTGAAATAGTCCGCTTCCTCACTCGAAAATTGTTACTTTTTTGGTGTTTGATATTGTAAAATTGTTACAGTCAACCAGAAAATTATATTAGAGAACGTATAATTTGTGTGTGTGTGTGTGTGTGTGTGTGTGTATTTGAGTATAACATAATGCTTTAAGTTATGGCAGGCCGTGTTAAGTTATGGCAGGCCGTGTTAAGTTATGGCAGGTCGCGTAAGGTTATGGCAGACCGGGTTAAGTTATGGCAGGCCGTGTTAAGCTATGGCAGGTCGCGTAAAGTTATGGCAGTCCGTGTTAAGTTATGGCAGGTCGCGTTGAGTTATGGCAGTCCACGTTGAGTTATGGCAGGCCGCGTTAAGTTATGGCAGGCAGCGTTGAGTTATGGCAGACCACGTTAAGTTATGGCAGGTCGCGTTAAGTTATGGCAGGACGTGTTAAGTTATGGCAGGCCGTGTTAAGTTATGGCAGGTCGCGCTAAGTTATGGCAGGCCGTGTTAAGTTATGGCTGTCCGCGTTAAGTTATGGCAGGCCGTGTTAAGCTACGGCAGGTCGCGTTAACTTATGGCAGGCAGCGTTGAGTTATGGCAGGCAGCGTTGAGTTATGGCAGGCCGCGTTAAGTTATGGCAGGCAGCGTTGAGTTATGGCAGACCACGTTAAGTTATGGCAGGCCACGTTAAGTTATGGCAGGCCACGTTAAGTTATGGCAGGCCACGTTAAGTTATGGAAGGCAGCGTTGAGTTATGGCAGACCACGTTAAGTTATGGCAGGCAGCGTTGAGTTATGGCAGGCTGCGTTAAGTTATGGCAGACCACGTTAAGTTATGGCAGGCAGCGTTGAGTTATGGTAGGCCGCGTTGAGTTATGGCAGGCTGAGTTAAGTTATGGCAGACCGCGTTAAGTTATGGCAGGCCGCGTTGAGTTATGGCAGGCCGCGTTGAGTTATGGCAGGCCGCGTTGAGTTATGGCAGGCCGCGTTGAGTTATGGCAGACCACGTTAAGTTATGGCAGGCAGCGTTAAGTTATGGCAGGCCGTGTTAAGTTATGGCAGGTCGCGTTAAGTTATGGCAGACCACGTTAAGTTATGGAAGGCAGCGTTGAGTTATGGCAGACCACGTTAAGTTATGGCAGGCCGCGTTGAGTTATGGCGTCGATACACTCAACGACTTTAACAGCTGATTATAGTAAACAAATGATGCGAGAGAGAGAGAGAGAGAGAGAGAGAGAGAGAGAGAGAGATATATGAAGGAATGTACTGTATAATAAATGTCATCCAGAATAGACGACGAAATTACGAAAGGAAGAATATAAAGAAATAGGAAAGAAAGACGAAGTAGAAGAATGGAAGAGAAAAAAAACAGAAAAAGGGAGAAAGAGGAAATAAAAGAAGATGAGTTAGCTGGTCGGGTGTGGAAAGTAATGACCGCAACAAGAGGACCGCAACAAGAGGACCGCAACAAGAGGACCGCAAATGAGAACATAATACGCCCTCAGAGATAGACAACACCTGGTTTTATTTAACCTGGTGATTCTGACCATGATGACCAATCCACCTCAGAGAACGAGAGGTGTGTGTGTGTGTGTACAAGACCCGCTGGATGATCTACCACACCAACTCCAACACAACAAATGTTATCGTGGCAAAACAAAACTGCATCATATTGTTGTATCTGGAGGAAAAAATAGTGTAGATCGTTTACAACACTAATACATTACCTATACCCTCCAGTCCCCCCCCCCCCCCCCCCGTCTTCCCGACCAACAGTAGATGAAGGATAAAATAGTTTCATAGTTAACCAGGCGATTATGGGTAGATAATAGCTGTGAACCTCTCGGGAAACCTCTCGGGGGAACCTCTCGGGGGAACCTCTCGGGGGAACTCTCTTATCAGCTATACACCTCTGACACGGTGACCCCAAAATCATCAACGAAAAATTTGCACTCCTTAGGGACGCGGGTCGTACGTAACATGTTGTTTGTTGCACGGAGAGTTAAGGTTAGGTATGTAGTGTTAGGAGGCAAGCACACCTCATTACACTATTATACCTTCCGTTTTGTGGGTCTAAATCGCTTAAGGAATAGCAGGTGTGGAAATTGCAGATAAAGGAAGAAGAGGGAGGATGAGGAGGAGAGTCGGTTAACGAGGTACTACGGTGGTGATGGTAGTCGGTGTAAGGCAGCCTCAGGGAACAGTCAGCCCGGCGACGGATTTTCACTGATTCACACGTCAGCTCTTCCCCAAAACTGGGGGAAGGAGAACGCATCTTTAGAGTCTTTAATCAATGCTGATGAAATTTCGGCCGTCATCTTAGCGCCATAAACTAAGTGAGTCAGTTAGAGGCGCCTCTTATCTCCGGGAAAGAGAACAACTTATCATACGAATCTTTTAGAATCTGGGTTTTGTTCCAGCACGCCGTATAGTGAGCTGAACTACAGTTAGACAATAAGAACACAGGGAGTCGCTGATAACACAGTAACACCAACGCCTAAATAAAGACCGCCGTACAGTGCAATAAGTCCCTGACCGGCGTCTGACCTTTACCCTCAACAGAGACACAGGGCAAATCTCAATCTGAAATCTGTAAAACTGAAGTTCTAAACTTTGCATCAATACCAGTTATACTGCGGACAGACAACAGTTTACTGACAGTCATACACACCCAACCATAAGAAACCCTTTGTGTGTTGCAGCAGCAGCAGCAGCAGCAGCAGCAGCAGCACGCCGGTAATCGCCTTACATACATTAACATGATTTATGGCCCCTCAACAAAGGGTGTCGGAGGAGGGAAAGTTCTCCTCTCGCAGATTCTCAAAATTTAGTACGTTAAATTCTCCCCTAAACAGTGATGCGAGGACATATAACTTGGTATATCTGAGGCTGGTCGGCTAAGTTAAATTTCCCTCTAACTGGTTAGGTTGAGGACACATCTCGGTGGGTCATTTTAACTAAGACAAACCTACCGAGTTATATAACCAGTTGAGAATACGGTCCTGGGTGGGTGGATTCTCAGAGCCTCATACTTTACATATTCTCCTTAACTGATGGTGCTGAGAACGTCTAACAGGAACTTCCCTTTACCTGTGACAACGATAGAGCGTAAAAAAAGTTTTAAGGTATTGTGCTCAGACGACATTACTGTTCTCTGGTCTCCTGTTGGGGGTCGTGGCCTCACCCTCACGTGTTCCCCGCCTCTCCGACCTTCTATTTACTGTTCAATATTTCATTCGGTCAATAAAACACATTATTACATGACATAAACTCGGCGAGCATCAGCAGTCTGTTTTATAGTCCATTAGTTTGTCTGTTTGTTATGTAACTGTCCAGTGCTTTGAACTATTGCCTCTAAACTTTCCCAACAGAATTTCGAAAGCAAAATCACGCAAGCACCTACAGTATGGACAGGCACGTAACGCCCACATATGCAACGCCCACAGTCACGTAACGCCCACACAATCACGTAATGCTCACACGGACACTAACACCCACACAGACACACCCACACAAGACACTAACACCCACACAAGACACACCCACACAAGACACACCCACACAAGGACTTCAGTCATCATTAGCACTGAAACGAAAGTGAAAATAAGTTCCCATAAACATTCGGAGCTCAGAGGCAAAATGATAGGCACTACACTCAACCTTATCCAATTCCCCAGCTGTAAAATAAGGTCCTCGTTTACAGCTCAGTGCACTGGGATCAAACCAACAACCCTTAAGACAGGAAACGAGCGCTGTATCCACTCCACCGCCGCAACCCAAGCACAAAGGACTAATCTTTCACCAAACATTATGATATAAATATTTACCTATCAAACTGAATTTGACCTGACCTGACCTTATATAACCTAACCTATAAGGCTCCAGGTTAATACTCAACTGATGCCACATTCACGATAACTGTAAAACAAGGTAATATTGCCCCCTAAACTGACACTATAGGTTAGGTTAGGTTAGGTTAGGTTAGTTAAGTTAAGTTAGGTTAGGTTAGGTTAGGTTAGGTTAAGTTAGGCTAGGTAAGATGCATTAAAGTTAAGCAAGATCATTAAGTCAAATTTTTACATCACATCAAAAGATATTGACGGAGGAAAGTGCTATATTTATCACTGATGAAATATTTATCACACAACCCGTGAAACAGAGGCCACATTAAACCCAACTTACATGCTGCTATATATATATTATACCACTATATTACTCCTAATTTTGTGTATATAATCGATTATATTCCTGTACTATAATAAGGGACAAGACTTCACAGTTGAATACCATTATAAAGCAAAGTTACTAAGTTATATTCAAGCGCATACCACAGAGCTATATTACTTCCTAAAGTCAAGAAAATACCACACGGCTATAAAAGACCAGACAGCTATATTAATCCGTATAGTCAACAACGTACAACACGGACATATACCACAACATAGCTATATTACTCCTCATAGCCAAGAACATATACACGGCAATATCCCTCATGGAAACTATATCACGGTTATAACTAAGCCACAACAACACGGCTAATAACCCCCCTACCCCCCTCAAGAGACCGCTATATCACAACCCCTATATATTAAAGGCGTATCACAAGACAGTAACAACATGTCTATTAAACCTCAAGACAGGCTACTTGAGTCTCCCGGGCTATATTTAGAACAGGACAACGCGGCTATTAACCCACAAGACGGGGGCTGGTTGGCTATATTACCACGCCTATATTTAGAGCCATCGTGACCCTGGTTTCTCACCAACACACGAGTCATTAGAGCCGAGTAAATTATTGGGTTTATCTCAGCCGTAAAGTTGTTAACAGGAAAATCACATTATTTGGGGGGGGGGAGGGGGAGGGGGGAGGGGGAGGGGGGAGGGGTT
This sequence comes from Homarus gammarus, assembly GCA_958450375.1. Classification (NCBI taxonomy): domain Eukaryota; kingdom Metazoa; phylum Arthropoda; class Malacostraca; order Decapoda; family Nephropidae; genus Homarus; species Homarus gammarus. The sequence goes on from CAUDMG010002538.1 coordinate 9,205,715, forward strand.
GGGGGGGTGAAGGCAGCCATCTTACCCCTTACCTACACCTGGAGTTTTTTTTTTTTAATTATATTCATATTTTATTCCTATCTTCTCTCCCTCTAATTCCTTTTCCCCTCCTTCCATGTTAACTCCCCCCCCTCTCTCCCCTCACACTCTCTCTTCTCTCTTTCTCCTAAAATCCTATTCCTTTTTCCCCACTCACTTTCATCTTCCTTTCCCCTCCCTTTTCTCTCTCTTACTCTCCCTTCTCTCCTTAACTCCAATTCAATTTCCTCATTTACTCCCCCTCCCCTCTTCCTTCTCCTTTCCCTTCCCCCCCATCATCATCACCACCAGGGGAAGGAGAGGAGGGAAGGGAAGGGAAGTGAAGGGAAGGGAAGGGAGGGAGGGCATAATAATGACAAACATTCATACTTACTCGACATGCAATGGCCAGTGAGATCCCCAAAAAAATTATCATATGTACCAAAGAAGGTTTCCCGTTTCTCACAATTCCCTAAGATAAGGTGAACCATGTAGTTAGGTAGTTAGGTAGAGTCTCAGAGTAGTTAGGTAGCGTCTCAGAGTAGTTAGGTAGAGTCTCAAGGTAATTTTGAGGTCATTTCTGTGTCGTAGTTTACATGTAAGAGTGAAATACACCATCACGTCTCTAATTAGAAGGAAAAGTTTAAAGTGAGAATCTTTGGGCATCAATCTCTGTATCGTAAGTTAATAAGTAAGACAGGTAAGATAATTGTCGTATTTCTTAATTACGAGAAAAAGGTAAACACATAATCGTCCGAGAATCCATCTTGGGATTAATTTATTTCTTCTAGATATAATTTGACAGAAAAAATTACTATCTTCCCCCTGATGACCGAAGTTCACACACACACACACACACACACACACACACACACACACACACACACACACACACACACCCAAACAAGTCATTACCAGTAGATAACAGCAATAACAAAAAACAATATTAATATCCGGCCATTCCATCACGTCTACTAAATGCCTGGGGGGAATTTATCGCCTTGACGTCTCTGCATTTATATCGCCGTTTTCAATTTAGTGGTGACATAAATTCTAACTAATTTTATTCACAGATACCAACACCCCGGGCGGTAAAACTAATTTTGTTCCATTGATCCCCATGTTGTTTTGCTTACTACTACCACCCACCCCTCTACCACCACCACCGGTGCCACTATTACTGCCATTTCCACCACTACTACTACTACTACCACCATCCCCTTACCGCCACTACCACTGCTATTACCACTACTACCACCATCTACCACCACCATACCACTACTCCCACCATCTACCACCATCACTACTACAGCTATACGCATCATTTAACTCGTTATCTTCCACAACTTTACAAACAACCACATCAATCGTTCACCCCCAGCCAACCTACATCAATTCACACATCAACCTTTCCATCCCTACTAAACCTATCTCATCAAGTATCACACACACACACACACACACACACACACACACACACACACACACACACACACACACACTTTACCCCTGCACAACTTTTTTTCATTGTAACGCAAAATAATTCATCAATCAACTCTCAAGTGTCTTTCTCTATCACATCAACTCAACCAGCCAAAGGGGGCAGGGGGGAGGGGGTTGGAGGGGTTAGAGGGGGAAGGGGTGGAGAGAGGAGGGGTAAAGGGGGGGGGGCGTAGCATTGACCACAGTTACCAGGGTGAGAGGGAAATGGTCTTGATGTCTGGGGTGTTTTGAGAATGACATTTGATTGGCAGTCAATTAGCACACCAGACTACGCCAACCAGTCAACAGTCAACAACAAACTGGTATGGTATATCCTACAGTTAAGAGAATAAAAGAAATAAACAAATAAAAAAATAAAAAATGAAAAATCCTTAAACTAAAAATTACCTGTTGTTATTTTTACCTGTACTAACCACCTGGCTATTAAATATTACCTGTGTTAAATATTAAATAGCTTAGGAGCTATTAGATGTTTCGTTATATATCGTTCGTCTTCACTACTAACCAAATTCAACACTAAGAACATGTCTAAACGTAATTCAGACTGGGAGGGTAAAATCAGGCAGGAAATTAGACTAGAGATTTATGGCTGACAGTCTGATGAACTCATAGGGAGAAATGGAATTATTGATGATTTCTTTTATTATCGTTTAAATGACTGTAAAATGAACCTGTTGATATGGCTAATCCTTAATAGTAGCACAGATGATAATATTACATTGATGATCAGTCTCTCTTTTTGTCTACGGTATACAGGCAAGTCTCTCTCTCTCTCTCTCTCTCTCTCTCTCTCTCTCTCTCTCTCTCTCTCTCTCTCTCCGCCTCATTGGTCATGTAAATACACTCCTTTTGGCCGCTAACTCACCGACACAAAGACACTAGGTACTAAATGACTTCTAGAATATCCTAGAACTCTAACACACACACACACACACACACACACACACAGTATCTTTACCGAGGTGATCGATGGATTTCACAATGAACACTGTGACTCCTGTTGTCTCAGTAGGGTTGTCAAAATCCTTAGTCCGTTGTGTCATATTGTCTAACGCAAAATGGTAAAGATATTTTATTTGGAGCTTCTGTACACGATGGAAAATGTACGTATGTATGTATGTATGTATGTATGTATGTATGTATGTATGTACAGTATGTAGCAGCGTTTCCAAGAAATAGTTTAATAGGGTTTCATATTTCGAAATAAATTTAAGTATGAACCTTCGTATCCAGACTATCCCACCTGAGTTCGATAACATGAACGGTGCGACTTGATACAGCAGTCATGGCCACCTGCCCGAGTAATAAATATGAACGAGATATATTAATTACCTGCAGCAATATCTAGTCTTATCTCCAGTTACGATAATAAAGACTTAACTTACGAACCTTTGAGAATTAGAGACTTTAAGTTATTATCGCTTCATGTTTCCCTCTCACACACAAACAAAATAACCAGGTAATTTTTGTCTCCCATCTACCTGTCAGTTCCATCACTGACCTCTGGCTCACTGGATACGTTACTAATGTAAATAATTATACAGTCCAACAAAATTTTAATAATGAAAAATATTCTCAAACCCTGAATGTTTCTAATGGAGGTAATTAGGGAAATAGATTTGTTTAACATTAGAGATAAATAATTCACTCTAGTTCCGGGTAGGCGAGGGATGTATGAGCGTATATGGGATAACACACACACACACACACACACACACACACACACACACACACACACAGTGGGTGCCCATCCTTTCCAGCTGGTGCAGTCTGCCAAACTCCTGGGTGTAACCATAGACAACAAACTTGACTGGAAGGCCCATATACATAACACAGTCAAGGCAGTCTCGTACCGTCTCTACATGCTACGACGACTTAGGTCACTTGGGACACCCACGCCAGAGCTGAGGACCATCTACAACGCCTTTATTCTCCCCAAACTAACGTATGCGTCACCAGCCTGGTCGTCTTCTCTCAACTCCACCCAACAACGTCAGCTAGAGAAGGTACAGAAAAGGGCCTGAAGAATCATGCTCGGCGCAGAATACTCCGGCTACACCAACGCTCTCTCCACCCTGGAAATGCCATCCCTCAGTGACCTCCACCACCAAGCACTGGAAAGGTTTGGCAGTGGACTACTGCACCACCCTCGTCATCGCCACCTCCTGCCACCGGCAGCCCCCCACCCAACTCGAACAGTCCGCCACTACAACAAAATTCAGCTCATAAGAGCCCGCACCGATAGATATAAGAACAGCACCATCCCATCTATTGTTAAAATAATAAACAACTCCTGATCTATGTACTGTACAGCCCTGTAAATGTATTCAATACATATTATATCATTATGTCTAAATCAAATGTAAGTCTGTATATTTTCAGCCACCGGCTGCAACTCTATTAATAAACCGTTTATTATTATTATTATTATTATTATTATTATTACACACACACACACACTGCACACTCTCTCTCTCTCTACAGACTCAGGTAATATATCAACAGTAACAACATCTCCACAGCACCACGAGGGAGTTACATGCACCCTTTCCTGGTAACACGATCCAGAAATAAAGATTTATGCCCTACAAGGATGTCACAGGCACCCCCCTTCCTAATCCCCCATACCCCCTTCCTCATCCTACTAATCTTACCCCTTCCTTTATCTTCTCTCAAACCCTCCTCCATCCCCCTAATCTCACCTCCCCCCTCACTCCACTAATCTCACCCCTTCCCTCATCCCCCTCACCTCCTATCCTCACCCCCCTCCCTCAGGCAAACACTGGACGGACGGACGGACAGACAGACACAGCAACATGCTTCTTTCCCTTGGAACTTTCACGGTAGAGGGAGGAAGAGGAGAGGAGGGAGGGGTGGGGCAGGGAAGAGGGGGAGGGAAGAGGGGGAGGGAAGAGGGGGAGGGAGGAGGGAGGGGTGGGGCAGGGAAGAGGGGGAGGGAAGAGGGGGAGAGAGGAGGGAGGGGTGGGGGAGGGAAGAGGGGGAGGGAAGAGGGGGAGGGAGGAGGGAGGGGTGGGGCAGGGAAGAGGGGGAGGGAGGAGGGAGGGGTGGGGCAGGGAAGAGGGGGAGGGAGGAAGAGGTGTGGGGACAGGTAGGAGGAAGAGTGGGTGCAGAGAGGAGGAAGAAAGGGAGGAGAAAGGAGAGGATAGGCAGGGAGGAGGGGAGAGAGAAGGGGCACGGAAGAAGGGATCAGGGAAGAGCTGGGAAGAGGGGAGGGATAGGGAGGGAGGAGAGAGTAGGAAAGGTGAGGGGAAGGAAGTGGGAGGAGAGAACGGGGTAGGGAGTGAGGAAGGGAGGAAAGAGGGAGAAAGAAGGGTGAGGCAGGGAGGAGGAAGGAAGAGGGAAGAGAGAGGACAGAAGGGGTTGGAAGGGGTGAGGAAAGAAGAGAGGAAGGGGTAGGGAGGGAGGGAGGGAAGGTAAACTGGAATATTGACACGGGATAAACATTTGTCTTTGAAAACCAATGTCGCTCTACATGGAGAAGTTTATACATGTGATAGACAACAAGAGAGAGAGAGAGAGAGAGAGAGAGAGAGAGAGAGAGAGAGAGAGAGAGAGAGAGAGAGAGAGAGAGAGAGAGAGGCTGAAACGTAAATAATAAAAATAAAATTCACAAACGTTAAACGAAAGAGAGTAAATAGTAAAGAAAGGAGGGAAATGAGAAAATAAAAAGAAGATTGAAGATAAACAAAGATAGAGTGAGAGGAGGAGGAAGAGGAGGAGGAGGAGGAGGAGGAGGGAACAGTAGAGGTAAAAGTTAATTATAAAAATAATAGCAAAAGGGATAGTTTATTTTATTCAGACAATGTAGATTATCACAAAAATATTCCTGGCTGTATTATTCTGGAGAGGGAAGGGGGAAAGGGAGGAAAGAGGAGGGGGGGGAGGGGAGGGGGGAGGGGGTATTTTTATGTGGGCGGCCGAGATGTTCTAAACCTGGCAATATTGTTTAAATATAACATAATGGGTGGTAAGGCGGCCCCATCTCTCTTCCTTCCCTCCTTCTTACCCCCTCCCCCCTTTCCTCTCTCTCTCTCTCTCTCTCTCTCTCTCTCTCTCTCTCTCTCTCTCTCCTTCCCTTTCTCTGTCTCTACTCCCTCTTCCCCCTCTTTCTTCCATCTTCTACTCCCTTTCTTTTTCCATATCCCCTCTCTCCCTTCTTCCTTTCCCTTTCTCCTACCCCTTCCCCGCATGTTCTCCTCCCATTGTTGCTTCCCCACTCCTCTTCCATATCTACACTCCCGCTCCTCTCTCCTCCCCCCCGCCTCTTTTCTCTTATTCTCTCCTTTATCCTCTCACACTCACCTCCCCTTCCTCTCCCTCACTTCTTTAAGTTTCTCGTCTCTACTTCCCTCTAGTCCCCTTCAACACTACATACTCGTACTCTTCCTCCCCTTCACTCAGACTCCTCTGCTCCCCTTCCTCCCTGCCAGCTCCCCTCCACTGGGCCAAATCCCCTCCACCCCCTCCTCCATACTCCATAAATCTTGTAGCCTGGCCTCGCTATACACGACAAATTGTGCCCGTGTTCACTCTTTTCTATTTCCTCAACAACACCAATTTCTTCTCCTTTATACCTCGCCTGACTCCCTCTCTTTATATATAACACCAGCTCTCCCGTCTGTAAACTTGTACACAGTTACAGGCAACGGCATATTTCTGTGATACTGTCTTATATATATATATATATATATATATATATATATATATATATATATATATATATATATATATATATATATATATATATATATATATATATATATATGTGTGTGTGTGTGTGTGTAAGTGTAATTAACAATATGTCCTGACCTTTGATGATATTTAATGGTCAGCATACTCTCCTCGCAAGTGACTGATCCTGGGTTCGATCCCCGGGCAGGATGAAACCAAAGTCTATAGACCTTGGGTGAAACTATGGGCAAGTTTCTTTACGCCATTTACCTCTGTCTTCCCAGCAGTAATTGGGAACCTGGATGTTAATCGATTTGTGGATCATGTTCCGGGCTAATGGCTAGCCAGTGCAGTTGGCAAGTTGTCTGGTCTTGTCGGATTATTTTCTGACACTGGGTCATGCAGCTCGTTAACTCAGGGTGTGGTTGTTGTGTTGGCGACAGCTTCTACACCTTAAAACAAATTCACGCCTTGGTGGCCCTAGGACCGGCCATCCTCCGACACGAGGGGCAACCATTATAAAGAGGAATGTATATAAAAATTACAGAGGAAAAATTCTGTTGTGCGTATCAAGGAAAGTATTTGGTAGTTTTGTAGTTATTATTGAGAAAAAAAAACTGCAGCAGAGAACAGAAATCGTACAAGGGGAGGAGGAGCAGCGTGGGTTTAGAAAAGAAAAAAAAGTTGTGTGGATTAAAGTTTTATATTAAAAACCTAGTTGGAGTTACTAGAGAGGTGCAATATATTTATGGTATTAAAAGATTTCGAAAAAGCAAAGTGCAGAGTGTATAAAATGCGACGTGTCCTTAAAATGTAGGAGGTACATGGGAGCTGCTGAATGTTGTACAGAGTTTTTATGTAAAGCGAATGAAGGACGTGGGTCTGTCAGGAGGCGGGTAACAGGTTCCTTGTGAAAGTAAGAGGAGAAGGAGTGATGGAGAGGAGTGTGCCAGTTTGGTGAATAATGATACGGGGTGTAAAGAGGAGACGGGTCAGGTGTTGTAGGCAGATGACGCGACTCTAACGGGTGATTCAAACGGTGGATAATGAATTTGGAAGACTGTGTATAAAAGGAAAGGAACAAATAAATGAAAATAAAGAGAGGGATGGGGGATGAGAGGGATGGGGTGATGAGAGGGGTGGGGGATGAGAGGGGTGGGGGATGAGAGGGGTGGGGGATGAGAGGGTTGGGGGATGAGAGGGATGGGGGATGAGAGGGATGGGGGATGAGAGGGATGGGGGATAAGAGGGATGGGGGATGAGAGGGATGGGGGATGAGAGGGATGGGGGATGAGAGGGATGGGGGATGAGAGGGATGGGGGATGAGGGGGGATGGGGGATGAGAGGGATGGGGTGATGAGAGGGATGGGGTGATGAGAGGGATGGGGGATGAGGGGGGTTGGGGGATGAGAGGGTTGGGGATGAGAGGGATGGGGGATGAGAGGGATGGGGGATGAGAGGGATGGGGGATAAGAGGGATGGGGGATGAGAGGGATGGGGGATGAGAGGGATGGGGGATGAGAGGGATGGGGGATGAGAGGGATGGGGATGAGACGGATGGGGGATGAGAGGGATGGGGGATGAGAGGGATGGGTGATGAGAGGGATGGGGGATGAGGGGGGTTGGGGGATGAGAGGGTTGGGGGATGAGAGGGATGGGGGATGAGAGGGATGGGGGATGAGAGGGATGGGGGATGAGAGGGATGGGGGATGAGAGGGATGGGGGATGAGAGGGATGGGGGATGAGAGGGATGGGGATGAGAGGGATGGGGGATGAGAGGGATGGGTGATGAGAGGGATGGGGGATGAGAGGGATGGGGGATGAGAGGGATGGGTGATGAGAGGGATGGGGGATGAGAGGGGTGGGGGATGAGAGGGATGGGGGATGAGAGGGATGGGGGATGAGAGGGGTGGGGGATGAGGGGGTTGGGGGATGAGAGGGGTGGGGGATGAGGGGGTTGGGGGATGAGAGGGGTGGGGGATGAGAGGGGTGGGGGAGGAGAGGGGTGGGTGATGAGAGGGATGGGGTGATGAGAGGGATGGGTGATGAGAGGGATGGGGGATGAGAGGGATGGGTGATGAGAGGGATGGGGGATAAGAGGGATGGGGATGAGAGGGATGGGTGATGAGAGGGATGGGGGATGAGAGGGATAGGGGATGAGAGGGGTGGGGGATGAGAGGGATGGGGGATGAGAGGGATGGGGGATGAGAGGGATGGGGGATAAGAGGGATGGGGGATGAGAGGGATGGGTGATGAGAGGGATGGGGGATGAGAGGGATGGGTGATGAGAGGGATGGGGGATGAGAGGGATGGGGGATGAGAGGGATGGGGATGAGAGGGATGGGGATGAGAGGGATGGGTGATGAGAGGGATGGGGTGATGAGAGGGATGGGGTGATGAGAGGGATGGGTGATGAGAGGGATGGGTGATGAGAGGGATGGGGGATGAGAGGGATGGGGGATGAGAGGGATGGGGGATGAGAGGGATGGGGGATGAGAGGGATGGGGGATGAGAGGGATGGGGTGATGAGAGGGATGGGGTGATGAGAGGGATGGGGGATGAGAGGGATGGGTGATGAGAGGGATGGGGGATGAGAGGGATGGGGGATGAGAGGGATGGGGGATGAGAGGGATGCGGTGATGAGAGGGATGGGGTGATGAGAGGGATGGGGTGATGAGAGGGATGGGGGATGAGAGGGATGGGGGATGAGAGGGATGGGTGATGAGAGGGATGGGGGATGAGAGGGATGGGGGATGAGAGGGATGGGTGATGAGAGGGATGGGGGATGAGAGGGTGAGGGAGGACCTTTTGAATGTCACCAGTCCTCGCTTACCAGGATCACCAACCCAACACACCACACCAACCTGATCCTGGTCCGTGATTCTTGGCACCATCCGTTCGCCCTTTGGATATAACCTCATAGCTTAACCTTAACAGATTAATCTCATAGCTTAACCTCATAACTTAACCCTATAGCTTAACCTCACATTTAACCTAATGGCTTAGTCTTACAGCTTAACCTTACAGCTTAACTTCAAAACTCAGCCTCGCAATGTAATCCAACAGTTAAACCTTACAGCTTCACCGCACAGCTTTAACCTAACTACAATATTTATTTAACAAGGATATAAATACGTAGGGCAAACCACGTATTATGCTTAGAATGTGTTATCGGCCATTAGGGTGATACTTCCAGCTTGTGCTTCAGATCTGAGCAATTCTATGCCTATTTATTTATTTTTCTTTTACACCTTTCACGTAATCTATGGGGTGGGGGGGGGGGGGGCTGGAGTCTCTCATTATGGTGTCCTTTTATGACTGGGTGACTTTCATGACCTAATTTACATAATTATTTACATAAGCATCTAATTGTTAATGTAATGCAATTTACAATAAAAATATACCCAGAAAGTTGGCAAACTACGTTTATTATAAATAATATTAATGTATGAATGTCAATGACAATTCGGTCAGCAGCAGTTCCACTTGTTGCAAGCATTTCCTGTTTGGTAGTTGGGCGGATACCAGACGTAGCGCCATGGTGTGTATACAGTATAGTGTCAAAGCAAAGTTGGCTCCCGTACGTCTGGAGAGTCGGAACAAAAAATACAGAAGGCATAGGTTCTGTATTTATTTTTACAACTCCCCAGACGTGATACGACATAAGGAGACGAAGGAGGGGAGGAGGTCTGTGCGCACTGGACAGATCACAGGGGAAAGGTGCACCGCCATACTGTTGTGTTAAGTAAGGAATACTTAAAAGCCACGCTCTTCGTTTCAACTTTGCATGAGGAAAAATGATATTATTATGCTACAACAATATACTATACCATATTAATGGTGTAAATGTGTGTGTAATAATAAGAGATTCTTCCTCCCGTCACGTTGGTGCCGCTCGCTAGACTACTGACACCACGCCACACCGCACTCCATAAAGCCCAGAACAATACTAACGTCTCTTACACTTTGCTTGAGGATAAATAAAGTAGTAGATTTATACTGTGTAACCTACTGTTTCAGCCTCACATTGTACGCTGCAGAACAGGTATTAGTCACCTCACGTTAGATGAATGAAAAGCGTCCATACTAACTCAATTAATCTATGTAAACGTTGACGGATCATAATTATAATGAGTCAAAGTATACCAAGTTGCTCTAAAATATTCTGGTTCCAGGCTACTGTGTGCACCTCACGTCTCACCGAGTAACTTAGAGGCTTCGGATTCACGCGTCGATACTCTCTGGGTTCACACCTCACGGAGAAGGTGGATTGACAACGCTGAGTGTACTAGTCGGAAATGTCCCCAACTGTACATGATGGAACGAAGATTATGACATCAAGTTGTTTTAGTGAAAGGAGGAACTGGTGGTGTTAGGTGATGACTTTGTTGTGGAAGGGGAGCACCATAACTGAATACATATTTAACAGCCAAAAAATGTGTAAGAATGTGTATAAGTTATTGTATCCGGCCACTATTGTATTTGGGGGGATTAAAACACATAAAACAACCAAACAACATACCTATTAATATTCATAAACCCAATTGGAAAAAATAATGAAACATCTTTACTTCTTCTATTTTGAAATGCTTTGATTATATAGATGTTGTTTTTTACTTTGATGAAATATTACCATAGACATTATAGTAAATGTAGTATATTATAGTCTTCAGTATACAGGGGTTCCCCGACTTACGAACGTCCGACTTACGAACGGCCGCCGATACGCACGAGGTTAAACTTTAAATTTACAGTATTTTATTTACCTGATGACTTATTTTTTACTTTCATTTACTGTATTTTGTCATTCTATTTTTTCTGTTCTTTTAAATTAAGTGATTTTAGATGTATACAGTATAAGGACTTTGGCTATGATATAGTGAAATTTTAAACATTGCTCTGTAAGTACGATATACACATTACATGTGTTCCGACTTACATACATTTCCGACTAAAGAACGTCCTCAGAAAAGTATAAAATGGTGTATTAAAAATATTAAAACATTTATGAAGTAGAAAAGTTTGAGAAAGAAATATTAGGTCGCTTGATGACCCTGAAAAAATGGAAGACAGGGAAGAAGAGTCTCAGGTGTTGATTAAGGATATAAAAATACTGAAACCGAACTAAAAAAAAAAATGAGAAGAATTTTGGCAACAAGCTGAAAGATAAATATAGTAAAAAAGAAACTATATCAGAAGACAACGAAAAAACGAAGAGAAATGGAAAAGGAGGAAATATACTGGATAATTAATTAAGAAAAATTACTAATGAGAGATGAAGAAGTTAGAGAAAGACTGAGAGAGTATTTAGGGAGCTTATGGTGATGGCAGAGGAGACAGACATAGGTACAGGCAAACAGAACGAGAGAGAGAGAGAGAGAGAGAGAGAGAGAGAGAGAGAGAGAGAGAGAGAGAGAGAGAGAGAGAGAGAGAGAGAGAGAGAGAGAGAGAGAGAAGATAAAATGACGGAAAAGATAATTATAAAACAATTCTCAAACACAAACTAAAACACAGGAGGAAGTATATAAAAAGTGCACGGTAAATCTTTCTATCTCTCTCTCTCTCTCTCTCTCTCTCTCTCTCTCTCTCTCTGTAACCCTTGATCTCCTCCTCACAAAAAATGGCAGGAAAGTAACATAATTGAATGGGAGTCAAAAACCCTAATAATATGACACTGACAGCTGATAACGGTTACCCTGACAGTATCACCACACGACCTACCATCACCTATTTCCTAACGTAATTTACTCTAGTAGTTTTAAAGGTTATGTTTATCGTATATGAAGCTAAAAGTAGATATTTGTTAAGAGAAGAGAAACAAAAGAGAGAGAGAGAGAGAGAGAGAGAGAGAGAGAGAGAGAGAGAGAGAGAGAGAGAGAGAGAGAGAGAGAGATGGGTTACTAGGAAGGGATGAAAGAGGGTAGGAGGGAAGGGTAGGTGGAGGGAGGGTAGGAGGGAAGGGTAGGTGGAGGGAGGGTAGAAGGGAGGGTAGGTAGAAGGGAGGGTAGGTAGAGGGAAGGTAGCAGGAGGGAGGCAGGGAAGCAAGACGGAGGGAGGTTAGAGGGAGTGTGAGAGGTCAGAGGAAGGGTGAGGGAGGGAGGGAGGGAGGGAGGGAGGGAGGGAGGGAGGGAGTGTGAGAGGTCAGAGGAAGGGTGAGGGAGGGAGGGAGGGAGGGAGGGAGGGAGGGAGGGAGGGAGGGAGTGTGAGAGGTCAGAGGAAGGGTGAGGGAGGGAGGGAGGGAGGGAGGGAGGGAGTGTGAGAGGTCAGAGGAAGGGTGAGGGAGGGAGGGAGGGAGGGAGGGAGGGAGGGAAGTAATGTGCATAAGTAGATGATTTAAAGTGCAAATATTCTGGGGGAAAATCTTCTTATATTTCACTTTAGGTATTAATAAGAATCAAATTTTATTAATATAATTTTTTACTTTCATTTCAATTGACTTAATTCACTTCATTTATACCATGTTAACCCTGCTATCTATCTATCTATCTATCTATTAGTGTGTGAGTGTGCGTGTTTATATACCTGAGAGTGCACGAGTACACGCACGCTCACATCCGCCTGAAGCTTAATACCACTAAAATTTATTTTTGGGGGGAAATGCTAATAATCCAAATGTATCTCTCAGTAATTATCAGAGGATCGCAGAATTATCTCAGAATTTACTGTTATCCTTGTCCAATTTCCGCTAAAACACCGCCTCCTATACTGCTTCACAAAAATACGATGCCTAATATAATCTCACGAACCCCAATAATCGATAATTATACGACATTATGGCAGGTAAACCACTGAAAACAACAATTACACAAACATATCTGTAAAAATTAATTAGCAATTACATATCAATTATAGATTTACCTCACACGTAAAACAATCACGAGTAAAGGTCACCAGTATGTATGTATGTATGTATGTATGTATGTATGTATGTATGTATGTACGTATGTATATATAAAAATTAACAGCAACATGTTAATTCATAAGATATTTAACGCTATATTCTACATACTCATCCTAATATAGTCACATATTTTGCGAGATATTTATGAAAAATATCTTCAGTCAGTTAATTCACTTGACAATGTTCCTCAGACAACAAACATCAACATACAGAAGAAATGTGAAGCTACGGGGAACAAATATATAAACCCCATCATATAGAACACGAGACTATATGAAGAAAACAAAATTAATTACCACAGTTTCTTCTAATCAAAGTCTATGGATGCAGCTAGCCAGGTTTATAAGACCCGTGGGCTGAACCATCATCTGACAATAACGTTAAGGCATCACTTCATTAACCACTTGGACCTACACATGAAAACAGCTTTACTTCTTATTGGTACTTCAACCTTATGGCCCTAAGACTCCGATATCGTAAAGTTAACCACATATCTGATAACCGGAAGTGGGGAAATAACGATAACAGAAGGTTTAACACAGAGAAGAAAATAATGATTGATAATTTGTGTTTTGACAGAGAACGATGAACAACGACGAAACAAAGAGAACAAAAATATCTCCCTAACACGTGACGTAATACACAATGTCTCCCTAACACGTGACGTAATACACAATGTCTCCCTAACACGTGACGTAATACACAATGTCTCCCTAACACGTGACGTAATACACAATGTCTCCCTAACACGTGACGTAATACACAATATCTCCCTAACACGTGACGTAATACACAATGTCTCCCTAACACGTGACGTAATACACAATATCTCCCTAACACGTGACGTAATACACAACACCTGATAACACACACACCGTAATAAATATTTTAACAGATACAACCAACACCTTAAACACGCAGGTAAATGTAATATAATATAGATGTACATATTTAAAACAAGTTAATATAGAGTGGATACAAATAACCTCCCCATATAACATAGTAAGTCTTAAAATATATTAGACGTGTAGCTTGGTGTCCTTCCGGTTGAGACACACACACACACACACACACACACACACACACACACACACACACACATAATTACCCCCCCCCCCTCTCCTCCTTCTCTGCCATATAGCTAATGTCATCCTAAAGTGATTTCCTAGAGACATAACCATAGTAATCAATAAGTCAGCCGCGCCAACAATATCAAACTTCCCATCAGATCACATCACCGGTAGAGAGAATTGGGTTTCTAAAGCTGAAGTGCCTCTGAGCTTAAGCAAATATCCTCGAACGTAGAGCTGGGGGAAGGGATTAATTCACCAGATTGTCAAGTGCTATCGCGTGCCGGTAATTACACAAGCAGACTGTCAGGCATTATTCTCGACGCTGATCGCCCAAGACAAACACTGCCAAGTAAATTAGTCGGATATAATAATAATTGTCAATTTGCATCGATCTGCCGCCGCCACCACACACACACACACACGGAGAAGTACTGGGAACAATGATCTGTCCTAGTCAATTGCTTTCTGCCTTTATTGACATTTCCAGGTATGGTTTTCACTCTCCTGCCCTAAAGAGACAAAGATAAAGAAAGAAAGAGAGAAAAAAGAGAGAGAGAATCGGAATAGAGAAGAAATAAAGAGCTAATGGAGGAATAAATGAGATGGAATGAAGAGGGGAGAAAGGGGTCAACGAAGAACGGAACGAGAGAGGAAGTAGAAGAGGGTAGAAAATAAAAAGAACGTGGAGAAAGGAAGATGGGAGGTCAGGTAGAGAACAAGAAGGGACGAGTTAGGAGGATAAGAAAGGAAGAAAGGGCGAGAGAGAAAAAAAAAGAAGCAGAGAGACAGACAGAGAAAGAAAATGGATTATAACAGTCAGGGTTGGTAATAATTAATGCGGTGTGTCTCATCAGGGGGAAAATTAGTTTGTTATTACTCATTATGGAAGGGAAATTATATCCCATAGAGTATCTCCAGGGCTGCTTCAAGTCCAATTACCTACAAACTTCATTACTAACACAGATAATTACAAAACACACACACACACACACACACACACACACACACACACACACACACTTAACCAACCCCCAGTCAATCATCCTCACTATCCATAACACCACCATTATTAATTTCCTGGAAGAAGTCTTTATTTACAAGTAAGTCATCGAGCCCCAGGTGATGACAAATTTACATCTCTAGTTGTTGATGACTCGCTTAGCCGGGTTCAAGGTGACAATATAAACTTAGACGGTAATTATTTTTAGAGGTTCTTCGTCAGGGCCTGGAGGAGTTTGTTATACCAGGATCTTCTTAACTTCGTGTAATGTCAAGACTAACACAGGTACTCTCCACGTATACACTCTTAGCAGGAGGAGCTCTGAGAAGTTTGTGTCTCATGGGTTATTGTACAGGTCGCGGAGAAAAGGACTTTGAGAGAGAGAGGAGGAAGGGGTGTGAATATAGTCTGTCTCATAATTAAACTAAAAATAAATCAATTTGTGATGTGGAAAGAAATTCGTAGACTTTTAATTGTTACCTCTATGCTACGGTGTCAAGTCTTCCCCAATATCCCTACACTTTCATACACCACCTCCCTTCCTTCCTTACCTCCCTTCCTTCCTTCCCTCCTTCCTTCCTCCCTCCCACCCTCCCTGTTGCTGAATTCTCTTTGTACGCAATTCTACAAGTCAATCTTTTATATACTGATCGTATTATTGTTACGTTAATGTTCAATCAAGTTAAACTATTCTTGCACTTGTGGGTGAAGAAGTAAAGCCACTATCACACAACTCCTCAATCGTCTTGGTAAACAAAAAAAAAAGGAAACACTTACTCTAAATTACTCGACCAAGATTCGAACCCACGAACTCTCCAATCAACAGACGAGCGAACACCCACCAACGTAGCCAAACCCGAACCCTTAACCACAATAGGACTCCACGAATCACCATATCTCGCTCAACCATCACAAGTCGATCATCTCGATTCATTATGTGTGACTATTGAGGGAAAATCACGGTGATTCTGAAGACAATAACAGTTCTGTATGTCGGCAGAAACCTTATTGTTCGCCTGATTATCCTTGAGGTAGAGATCGAGTGACTTGTAACTTGTTGTGATGCCTATAGTGATGATATGGGTTGTGAGAGTACTGTAAGGTTATGTCAGAGCGTATTAAATATTTCCTTATTATATACTATTAGAGGTTTTAAATCTTCTACATATATTAATATCAATGGAAGTGTGTTCAAACTTGTATTTTCCCCAGTAAGTTTATTGACAGTGTTTTGGGGGGAACTGCTGTGTTTGGGAAGCAGCTGTTTTTTGGAGACCAGTTGTTTTTTTTGTCTGTCTTTAAGTAATCTGGTCGCCTATGTTGATTTATTATTAAAATATTGACTCGTGAAGCCTGGAGAGTCTAGATGCCACTGCAGGTTCACGGATCGTTCGTGCTCCTAATTCATGTTGTGTTTCTCATCTGGTAATTACAGTGAAGGTCTTGGCGTGTCTGAACCGAGTTATAATTGGTCCTTTGGTTTATTCTCTCCAATGATTAAGTTGGCAATTTGCTTTAAATATATTTTTTCAGTATGAATTATTTTTTTTTAGGTTATTAGTGAGTAAGAAGGAATATTTTTGTTTGTCAAGAGTGCATCACACAGTTTACCGCAAATCTCTTGAAATAATTATATAAATACACTACAGTAAATCACGAGACTAAGGAAATCAAAGGAAATAATGTGTTTTTCTTAGTTGCGTCTCCGTCATCTTTCTTCCTCTTCCTGCTCAGTGGTTCCTGCAAGAAGATATTACAGAAAGATGTTCTAATCGGGATAATGCAATTGCTTTCACTAGTGACATCTTGCACCCAGGAACCATTGTCATGAAGTGTCACGCAATGCTTTCAATCATCTGCCTCAACGGGGTGATGATTGTTCTCTGGTAACTAAAGGTGCATTCATCAGAGTAATGCTTGTACACACACACACACACACACACAAACAACCCAAATGTGGTGGAAACATGCGACGTAGACTACAATCGTCCTAATTATTTAAGTTTTCCCCTAAAAAAAAAAAAAAAATAGTCCAATCTTTTTTTCTTACAAGTTTGTTTACATTCGCCAATTTCAATGAGTTAAACGAGAGACAACCACCCAAACTCATTTCCAGGGCAGACACGAGTATTGAGGCACAGGTGTTGTTAGTTCTATTACGTGTTAGTTATGGGAATAAGCATATACAAGGAGGCCATCCATTTAACTCATAAAAATGGGTAAATGTGAACAAAAATTACTGACAGAGGGAAAGGAAGCAAGGAGGAGGGGATAGAGGGAGGAAATTGAAGGAAATGAAGGGAAGAAGAGGGAGTTGGAAGGAAGGAAGAGTGGAGAGAGTGGAAGGGGAAGCAGATACCAAAATAGGATCTTACTCCACGTCGTAGAATCCCACCAAGCACATCACGTGACAGAAATGTAAACACGAAACATTCAAAACTAATCCGAATGATGGCGAACTCAGAACGATAACTTAAGCAAAGGAAAAAATATTGAGACTAACTTTCTACACCTGATCATTGTATCATTGTTATGCACCGCGACACAAGCAAAATACATGAGTCAGGAATCAAACTAAGGTGTCACAGCTGAATCTTGATCGAAAGTACGGGCTCTGGTAATCTGTGCTTGATATTCTACTTACTTTAACAACCAGAACGAAAGGAATTACCTTGTATTATTTCCTTCGGCAACCTAACCTAACCTAACCTAACCTAACCTAATGTAACCTAACCTAACCCAATCTAACCTAACTGTCGTCAGTACTCAGTGAAGTGTTGTCAATGTCTGTGGTGTTGTCAATATTCAGTGAGGTGGTGCCAACACTGACCTGAATCTCGTCATGGTATACTGGTTGGAGAGGGAGGAGGGAGGGGGGGAACGGTGGGAGAGGGGAAAGGGGGGAGGAGGGAGGGGGGAGGGGGGAAAGGGGGGAAAAAGGGGAGGGGGGAGGGGGGGAAAGGGGGGAAAAGGGGAGGAGGGAGGGGGGAAAAGGGGAGGGGGGAGGAGGGAGGGGGAAAAGGGGAGGGGGGAGGAGGAAGGGGGAAAAGGGGAGGGGGAGGAAGGAGGGGGAAAAGGGGAGGGGGAGGAGGGAGGGGGGAAAAGGGGAGGGGGGAAAAGGGGAGGGGGAGGAGGGAAGGGGGGAGGGAGGAGGGGGGAAAGGGAGGAGGGGGGAGGAAGGGGGGAAAGGGAAGGGGTGAAGGGAGGGAGGGGGGGAAAGAGAGGGAGGGGGGGAAAGGGAGGAGGGGAAAGGGAGTGGAAAGAGGTTGCTTCTTGCCATCATTGACACTGCGTTTACACACACACACACACACACACACACACACACACACACACACACACACACACACACACACACACATACCACTCAACTCTGTCACGAGATGCAATAAATCAATCGGGGATCACACGTACATACCTGGACAACCAAGAATTTACATGAAAACTAAATACAAATTCTATCTCTGTTTGTCTCTCCAACGCTATAAACAGAGACGCCTCGGATAACAGCTTAGTGGGATATGCAAACAACTGTGTGTGTGTGTGTGTGTGCGTGTGTGTGTGTGCGTGTGTGTGCGTGCGTGTGTGTGTGTGTGTGTGTAATATCCATCCAACCAGAGACCCAGAAATCAGAGACGCTTGTACTGATTGGAAGGGGTTGGGGGAAGGGGAAATGGAGAAGGGGAGGAAGGAGGGGGAAGAAGAGGGAGGTGGGTGGTGAAGGTAAACCAAAATTACTTTACCTGGGAATCTCTATATGAGGTCACGGTAACCACAACTTCTGTATCGAGAAACTCAATTCAGGATTATTGTAAATTTACCCCCAACACATCGACTGTCTGACTGTTTATCTTATGTTACACAGACCGAGTAGACAGGATTATGAAGCGCCTTTGACTGTGGTAGTAGAGGACACATCATAACCATCAGTAAATCCAAGGGCAGTAACAATCCAATCTTAGTAACACAAAAATCAATATTAAAAAATTTACATCACCTTCACAACAGAAAAATTAGATAAATATTACTTTAACGACTATTGCATAAGAGATACATCTAATGATTGAGTTAATTAGCATGCATGAAGGTGAGTTAATTAGCAGCCATAAAGGTGTAAGCCTAGTAAGAGTCCTTCACAAATACCGACCATCTAGGGGGTGGAGCTCTTGAACGAGGTCACTAACAAGCCAGATCGATGTGTCAATAATTCCCTAAATATCGGTATTTGGTGGTGAGTCGACAAGCCATAATCGTTCCATAGTAACTGATGGGCTAAAATCCTTCACAAACTCACCTAATGAAATCTAACTTTGTGTCCTGTACATATAACCATTTCAAACTCATTTCTATCTTGAAGAGGGGGTGGGGAGGGGGGGAGAGGGGGTGGGGAGGGGGGAAGAAGAGGGGGTGGGTATGGGGTGAGAAGGGGTGGAAGGGCCATAAATCTGAAAGCTATTAGAATGATAATTTAGCAGTGGAAAGAAGATCTCTTGACTCTTACATGAAGTTAAAAGAGTTACCACACCGAGATCACTAAAACCGAAGGAAAATTATATAAAAAAATAATTAAATAAATAGAGGAAATATATTAATGAACAATAAAAAAGAGGAAGATGACAAAGATAAAAAAAATAATGTTTTTTATAAGAAATGAAGACGTTATCATCCGACGACCGCCACCCAAAAAACACCATCCTGCCACCCAAGAAACACCATCCTGCCACCCAAGAAACACCATCCCGCCACCCAAGAAACACCATCCCGCCACCCAAGAAACACTATCCTGCCACCCAAGAAACACCATCCCGCCACCCAAGAAACACCATCCCGCCACCCAAGAAACACCATCCTGCCACCCAAGAAACACCATCCTGCCACCCAAGAAACACCATCCCGCCAACCAAGAAACACCATCCCGCCACCCAAGAAACACCATCCTGCCAACCAAGAAACACCATCCCACCACCCAAGAAACACCATCTCGGGGACTCAATCATAACATCCTCTCTTCCTCCTTCGGGACTTTCCTCCCACATAAGATCACTATCAGGAATTAGCTTTTGGGAAGGCAAAGGCCGCCACTACCACCACCACCACAGCTTGGGGGCATTTTACCCAGCAAAGAAGATCAGATTACCAAGGGTTCAAGTGAAGACGATCTGATAGGGAATATGTACTGCTGACTGGAGCGATTTCTCAAGCACTGTCAGGCCTGGCTATTACGGCAGAGAGTTTAGAGGAGGCAGTATCTTGGCAAGCGAGATTTAAGAGCGTCCAGGAGCCGGATATAGCGAGAATTATGAGTATCCGAGGCGCACGTGGAGCCAGGATTGCCAAGACTGGAGTACATCAGGGAGTGGGAGTGTATAAATCCCAGCCGGCTCATAGGGAGGGATGGATCTTACAGCAGGAGGATTTAAGAGAGCCACCTGAGACTCGACCAGAGCCCGATGCGTTGAGCGCCACCTGAGACCCGACCAGAGCCATATGTGTTGAGTACCACCTGAGACCCTACCAGTGCCATATGTGTTGAGTACCACCTGAGACCCGACCAGTGCCATATGTGTTGAGTACCACGTGAGACCCGACCAGAGCCAGATGTGTTGAGCGCCACCTAAGACCCTACCAGAGCCAGATATATATATTAGACCTCGATACAGACAGATTTAAAGAGTATAAAACCTATAAAGTGGTTTGGCTTCATAATATCAACATAACCTAATACCCAGAATGAGGCGAGGCACAATGATCAACAACGTCATAGCTAAATACGGTCATAATCAAGAGACATTTAAGGGGAGCATTAGTTGAAATGGTGATTGTCAGAGATGTGGAAATTGGGTCAAATCAGACATACGAATGACTCTAACAAGCCAGTCGTAATCTGATTTTCACTACGACGGACCAAGTGAATTAGTCTCTTATCCACGATTTGGGTTTTTTCAATTCATTTATTAATATTTTTGGACTACGGTAATACGGCCAAATTATTAATACTTTCAAATCAAATCTACAGGAACCATCATTAATTACTATATAGGTAACAGAGAGACTTAAAAGTACTTAACTTGACGACTACCACAAAAAATTTGACCCATACTATAAGTTGCTATCGTCAGCTAAACACTCAGCAATGTAAAGAATTTAACCATACTATATTTATCTATCTTACTTTATCATAAATTATATCATACATTGCTATACACCTTCCACTATGCAATATACCGCTATACACGGTGACCTGACCTGACCTGACCTAACCTAACCCCAACACAGTACAGGTTACCTTGGCACAATTATTGTATCCTCCAAATATGTCATCGCACACCATATTATCTAAGAGACAGGTGAGCCGCCAGGTAAGCGTTCAATCATCAGTGTATGTTTGTGTATTTCAATCTTGTGAGTCATTTACCTGCTGGGTGGCCGGGCAGGTGGAGGTGAGCCTTTGTTTATCAGCATTCTAGACTATTCTACCCCTTTACTGTTCTAACCTTACTTGTTTAACATTCTGCAAAAAAAAATACAATTCTTATCCAAAATATTAATGGCTGGTAACTTCCCCTTTATCAAAAATGCCGGAAAACATTATTTTAATTAAACAAAATATCATCCAACAATGTAGTGTTTTTATTTTATTATCATTTTTTTTTTTGGGGGGGGGGGGGTTGGTGCCTATGACGGATATAATCCATTTAACGCGCTGGTGCCAGTCGGTGTGTGTGTGTGTGTGTGTGTGTGTGTGTGTGTGTATTTACAGTTCGTACGTGATTACAAAAAAAAATATAAACTGCCTGGTAAACATTACTACGTCATAGAAGCTCATTTGTTCATGCTAGTAACTCGCAAACTCCTGAAAACAAGAGTTGTGTTCGGCAGCACCATGAACACATACTGTATATAATATATTTAGAATTTCAGCGGCAGTGAATGCTGCTGCAATTTTACAGAAATATGTACGAGCATAACAACATTATCCCCGAAGTGATGCTGTAAATATACCCCGACCAGCAGTGTGTATATATATATATATATATAATATATATATATATATATATATATATATATATATATATATATATACGCAGAAGATATTTGTTACATTCTGAATCAACTGTTTATTGTCGTTTATTGTCGTCTTATATTTCTCATCTTTTCTTAATTTTTTTCAGGAAAAATTAGAACCAAAATAAACGGTGAACAAACAAGACGAGGAGGAACAGCAAGTCTCCAAATAATGTTGAAGACCCAAAAGTTCAAATCTGAAGACACATAACTAACTCATGGCAGGTCAATATATGCATTAGCACGACCATCCATGAACATACACTTCAAACTTCAGACCAACACTTGATGTATTTGTCAGAGGAAACGTGAACAAAATAATCAAAAGACAACATGACAATGTGGCTATCCAATCGCACCCTCTCCCTACACAGTCTTCCAGTCGTCCTAAAACCTAACCTAACCTAACCTTTAAATCCTACAAATCACCCAACAGCTCCCCCATAGTCTCTCAAAGTTTTCCATTTTACTTCCTCTCAGTACTTGTTAACTCAACCTTCTCACAGCCTTCACCCTCAGTCCCCTCCTGCCCTACCATCTGCACCGTGTAGTACAAGTCTTTATTCCAAGTATCTCTCTCTCTCTCTCTCTCTCTCTCTCTCTCTCTCTCTCTCTCTCTCTCTCACCACCTTAGTTCCTCACCTGGACTGTAAATTCATCTTTATCCTCCCTACGGTCTTACCACCCACATTAACCTTAAACTCACTACCTTACCTCCCCAGACCATCTCCCCCATTCTCCCCATCACCACCACCACCAGGCTGATCAATTGTAGCATCTGTCTCCATCGTATACACAAACGGAATACTGTATCTATTAGGAGCCGCCCGGGGGAAACCGAATTAGCCTGTGCATAGGGAATGAGGACCAAACGCTTTATAACTTTACATATGTTAAAGACTGTTCACTTCATCAAAGAGACGCCTTAAGTAGTTTAAAAGCGGACTAAAGTAACTCATATTCCCTAGAAGATCTCGACCAACATCAATAATAAACCATGGAATAAGAAAGGACTCAGTTTGTCTAGTCATTTGAAAGTAAATTCCCCCCACAAGAGCTTCGCGAGGGTTATTCTCTTGGTATATACTTCACCGAGTCAAGTTTAAACCCAAAGATATACCCAAGTTAAATTGGTTCTTCTTCACTACCAAAGATAATCTTTCGAGTGAGGGTGATTGTATGGGATGTGTGTGTGGGGGTGAACATGAAGGTCGTGTGTGGGGGTGAATATGAGGGTCGTGTGTGGGGGTGAACATGAGGGTCGTGTGTGGGGGTGAACATGAGGGTCGTGTGTGGGGGTGAATATGAGGGTCGTGTGTGGGGGTGAACATGAGGGTCGTGTGTGGGGGTGAACATGAGAGTCGTGTGTGGGGGTGAATATGAGGGTAATGTGTGGGGGAACATGGGAGGTCGTGAGATGTCGTAGTAACTTAACGTGTGTTGCGTGCTAAGTCACTTCTGTGTATACCTGTGTTTGGATGTTTATATCTTCCAGTAATGTGCGAACTTAAGTGAGACTTCTATGACTACGACAGATAAGGTTTGGTGTTGAGAGGGGGGGGGGGGGGGTAGATTACTAGTATGACGTGCAAGTGTTGTAGTATGAGTGTTTTCCTGACCCATAAAGGTGAAGATTGCTTACCTGGATGTGATTCAGAATTAACATCGTCCACAGCAGTCAGATCTTCCACCTTCCTTTATAAACATCACTACAACCAGGTTAATCAGGTTCACGGAATAACTATCATAGGTTAGGTTAGGTTAGGTTAAAGTCTTCCTAAAACCTGCCAAACACCTCCCTTATTATGTTCATTAAACCTTTTAGCTTCAGGATACCTCAACGTTGACTTTATATTCTTCTAACTATAACATCTCTGGACCTCTACCTTCACCGTATACAGTTCTACATGTTCCTCTCTCTCACCCTCGGCTTCCACACAGTACTCTTGTGTCTGTGGTTCGTTGTGGCGAGACTCGTCATATATGTTGATGGATCACGATCATAAAATATTTACTTGGGTCATTTCACCTGACTTGTGGTACTACTCGTCCGTCGTGGCTGCCGGAGAGAGTTTATTTATCCATGACGACGACCAGGATAAAAAGTCTCTACAGGTACAACACGCCAGGGAGTGGACTCTGTTCCTCCAGGCTCCTGACCCCACTAGCCTACGTCAGACCACCCCCCCCCCCTTTTCCCAAACTCACTTTTTGAGAGGTTACTTTTCTGACCCAGCAGAAATTTAATAAAGGATTCTTGTCGACACAGGGCACGTGCTTTGAAGAGTTATCATCACCCGCTTCCTGTCTTGTTGTTGATGTTATTAAATCTATCTTTTCCTTTAGCTCGACGATGCCATGAGTTTCTTTGTCGTTCCAGCAGTGAGAATCATCTGAGTTCCTTTACCATGTTCCCCTGCCACTCCGTAATGCGATTTAAATAAAACATGAATTAGCTTTTCGTTCTTGGTTAATATCCACCAAAGAGAAGCTGTTATTAGTTTACTTATACTTATTGTCCAGAACTCCAGGTAATGAGATTAATGTACTGACGCGTGTGTGTGTGTGGCAAGATGACGACAGTTTGTATCACTGTCTATTGTGAGGAGGAAGGAGGAGGAGGAGGAAGGAGAAGAGGAGGAGTAGGAAGGAGAGGAGGAGGAGTAGGAAGGAGAAGGAGGAATAGGACGGAGAAGATGAGTAATAGGAAGGAGAGGAGGAGGAGAAAGAAGAAAGGTAGGAAAGAGAGGAGGAACAAGCACACTTCCCTACAATAAGCCTCGGAACTTATCACAGCTGCAGGGTTTCATGTGATTGTCTATTAAAACTCTAACCCCGAGGTCACTAAACGCCTGTGACCCATCGTCCAACTGGTAAGCTTCCCTACCCTTAATAACTACCATGACCTTACAACCACTGCTCTTATAAACTCTTTCAGGAGTATTTTTAAACTATAGGTTGTCCCGAGAAACATGTCCCTACCTCCCTCCCTGAGACATTGTGAGTTGGCGGGAGGGAGAGAGGGACTTTTTTCTGGGTCACCCTATATACAGTACCTATGCCTATTGTTGGTCTTGTTAAGCATCGGAAAACATATTGATCAAAAGTGAGGAGACGGAATGAAGGGAAGTGGGAAACAGTAAGTAAGTATGTGAGCAAATGTGAATAGATGTATCAGCAAGTGTGAGAATATGTCTAAATAAATTAGGGTATACTGCACGTGTATTTGTACCTTTCTATAAATATATGTACGAATATATTTAAACAAATTTGAAACTGCGCGAGTAAATATGTGATTGAGTAAGTAAATATAAAATTATGTAAATCAACATGAAATTATGTGAGTAAATATGTAAGTGTGTGTGTGTGAGTAAATATTTGGGCAGGTAAGACTGAGGTGAGGGGGGAGGGGAGGAAGTACCTGGGGTCGAACACACAGTCATCATCAGAACAGAGGAACAGGGATGCCAGGTGTGTCCTTGTGGTGGCTGACTATTTGTTGTTTACATTAACGTGAGGAAGAGACTTGAGTAAAGGAGAAACTACCAGCCGTCTACCCTCGCTTCCAACCACCTCGTTACTGTGCAGGCGAAGGAGAGGCGAGGGTGAAGGAGGGTGAAGGAGGGAAAGAACTAAGACCGTTAAGGAGACACAAGAATCTTCATAAGAATAACGAGAAACTTCTGACAAGTTTTGAGACGACCAAAAACATATTAAGGAATGTGTGTGTGTGTGTGTGTGTGTGTGTGTGTGTGTGTGTGTGTGTGTGTGCGCTCCCTCCACGTCCTTAGCTTCTCGACACCTCCCTCACTCGACCTCAGGAGTGTCGCCGTCACCACCATTAACACCACCACCATCACCACCATTATCACCACCACTACCACCTCCTCACTGCGTCTCTCCCTCTCAATAACTAAAAAACACAAAACAAAAACAATATGAGTAACAAACAAACACCAAGGAGCCAAGGAATGACTCCCCGTGCAGCAAAGGTCTCGCGGTATCCTAGTCGACCCTCCATCCCTCCCGAGGCTGCTGTCATCACCGCTATCCATCAAGGGGTCCATGTTGAAGCCTCACATTATATCATTTTAAAGTACTTTGTGATAATTATTGGTCAGTTGTGTTAACTCCACTTGTTGTTGGGTAAGTGTAAGACATCATCTGTGTGGTGGTGAGTGGTGGTGGTGTGTGGTGGTGGCAGTCAGTAGCGGTAGTAGTGGTCAGTAGCGGTGGTGGCGGCCAGTCAGTAGCGGTGGTGGCGGTCAGTAGCGGTGGTGGCGGTCGGTGGCGGTCAGTCAGTAGCAGTGGTGGTGGCGGTCAGTTAGTAGTGGTCAGTAGCAATGGTCAAGGTTCATGCGACAAGGTCAGAGCCGCGTCCTAGCCTCTCAGTCAATCATGAATAGTAATGAAGGAGACGAAAGCGAACAATGAATTCTTGATCGTTTGGTATAATTTACAGGCAGCCAAGCCACGTTCAAACCGTCCCTGGCAATGCATGACTGATGATGCCCAAACAACCCAGTACAGGAAGACCGGCGGGGGTAGGGAGGGAGGGAGGGGGGGGGGGGAGAGAGAAAGTAAAACAAAAAATTCAAACACTTCCTTAGGGGTCATTTAGGGTGGTTCACAGAATAATGTATATAGCCATTTTTAAGGGAGGTGTACACAATTGTGGTTAAAAAAAGGTAGGTGATGGTGGAAGTCTAGTGGTTAAAGGTCACCAACTCGACCACCGTATGGGATAAAGTGAATTATGGTGTATAAAGTCAAGGTTCACAAGCGAGGTATACAGGTTAATGTTGTCAAAGAGCGGAAATTGTGATATTTATTTGTGTTAATTCTTCTTAGGAAAATTAGTCATCCTTCTCTACCACCTTAACCTTCCATCTCTACCCCTTAACCTTCCATCTCTACCCCTTAACCTTCCATCTCTACCCCTTAACCTTCCATCTCTACCCCTCAACCCCCCATCTCTACCCCTTAAGCTTCCATCTCTACCCCTTAACCTTCCATCTCTACCCCTCAACCTTCCATCTCTACCCCTTAACCTTCCATCTCTACCCCTTAACCCCCCATCTCTACCCCCTAACCCTCCATCTCTACCCCTTAACCTTCCATCTCTACCCCTTAACCTTCCATCTCTACCCCTTAACCTTCCATCTCTACCCCTTAACCCCCCATCTCTACCCCTTAACCTTCCATCTCTACCCCTTAACCCTCCATTATCCACGGACCCCACAAATACGGACAGATCCCTAATCGTGATCATAACAGCTCCTAATGAGGTAGGTGTTGGCGACGTCCCAGACAGGAGATTATGAACCGGTTGTGGGGGAGAGAGAGAGAGAGAGAGAGAGAGAGAGAGAGAGAGAGAGAGAGAGAGAGAGAGAGAGAGAGAGAGAGAGAGAGAGACGGTAACAGGAGTCAGTCAATAGTTCATGTTAGTGCCATGTGATCTAAAAGTCGCTGAAATAAAAGAAGAACGGACGTAAATGAAGACGAATCTAAATCGGGGGAGAAAAAGGTGAAATTGCTTTATAATGACAAGAAATAGAAGCCGTGTCGGGGTGCACGCGAGGCGGCGATGAGTTAGCGGTAAACTTGCGAGTGATTGTCGGGTGTGCGGGCGTGTGGAGAAGGGAAGGAGGGAGGGCAAGAACCAGCCTATATTATTATACAGCGATAGCCTTCCTCACCCCTCACCCCATGCACTCCCTTCTTCTCTAACTTCCCGAATTACACGACACGACACGTCAATTTCCACTTTGTGCTGCATGCGACATTACCTTACGTTGGGCTGTAGAAATAAAGCCGCAAAGATTTCCAGTCATTTAGCATCACTGACACCAGGACGATGACCTTAATTATGGCGGCGTACAAAAATACCATACTCTCATTTCCAACGTCAAAATATTAATTTCATAAGTATGTTAACAGATTAATATAACTGACAAAGATATCTAACTAATGTCTGATATACAAAGGAGCAGTGCAGTAATAGGTGGTCACTCAACGCCCTCACCAACACAGGAGAAATACACTGTTATGCGCCTCCTGGTGTTTACTTGCCTCTGGGGTGACCATTATCCTCTCCACCATCAGAGACAAGCTACTGGGTACTGTCGATTTAATTCTATTTATTATAAAGCAACAGAAGACATCCTCATTGGGGTAGTTTTATCATCCAGGAATTGTAAATAGAGAAATAGAGCATTTGATTCTCCAGAGTAGAGGAGACAATCCAGAAGGTAACATTATTAAGCTCACATTAGAAACAGAATATATTAACCTGGAGCTGCTACTAACACCCAGGAAAGAAATACAGTACCGTGATCGGGGCAATGGCAGGTGTGTGTCTCCCTCCACTAATAAAAGGGTACAATTGAGGGTCCCTACACAATATATTAACTCGGCGTGTGAGTACAGACCAGGTGTAAGATCAATAGTCTTGGGGGTTTACACAGAATAATAGAGTATTGCAGTAGTCCAGAGGCAGAGTTCAACGTCTGCTTATACAAGATAATGTTTCAGTAAGTTGAGCCTGCTGAGTGATGGAACACCTACTTAACATTGATTGAAGTCA
The DNA here is from genome assembly GCA_958450375.1 of Homarus gammarus. Lineage (NCBI taxonomy): Eukaryota > Metazoa > Arthropoda > Malacostraca > Decapoda > Nephropidae > Homarus > Homarus gammarus. The sequence continues at coordinate 9,234,553 of CAUDMG010002538.1, forward strand.
CAAGTACTTCCGCCAGAGGTTAAGACAGTGCTTTAAGATGCATAAGTAGTTCAACTATCAAATATTTATTTGAATACACACTGCCAAGTCCAGATGAATGCAGATGGTGTAAAATCAAGTTCAGAAGACCTGTCGAAAGATTTTCCCTAACAAGCTAAGCTGCATAATGTCCCAATATTGCTGAAAATCTTATCGGATTCCATTTCTTCTCCAGACAAGTGTCCCCAGATCATTTTTGTCTCAGTTAGGTGCGTTAGTCGCCAAGCAGGGAGCGTGAACACACATGCACGTCCACCTGGTGTTGTGGCGCGTCACCAGTTTCTCACCAATACCACAGTCAGTCCCTCCACTTACTCCAGCCTGTAAACTAAGCCAACCTTCTCCCCCACCTCCCACTGAGAGGGATGGGGCGGCTTCAGTGATCAGTGGGTCACCAGCCACAACAGATGAAGGCAACAGCCGAGGAGGCCATGAATTACACACAGCCGTTAAGATTACGTCGCCTAACGAGACTCATAATTATCAAAATGGCCAACACAAAACAGCCACCAGTTGCTGGGATAAACCCTGTCTCAGTTATCAACCTGCAGCAGCACTGCCTACCATGTCTTAACACAGTCAAACTCCTTGCTTGCGGAACTTACCCCTACTCCTCCTCCTCCTCCCCTCCCCCTCTTCCCCCTACTCTTCCTCCCCCTCTTCCCCCTACTCCTCCTCCCCTCCCCCTCTTCCCCCTACTCCTCCTCCTCCCCTCCCCCTACTCCTCCTCCTCCTCCCCCCCTCCCCCTACTCCTCCTCCTCCCCTCTTCCTCCTCCCCTCCCCCTACTCCTCCTCCTCCCCTCCCCCTACTCCTCCTCCTCCTCCCCTCCCCCTCTTCCCCCCTACTCCTCCTCCTCCCCTCCCCCTCCTCCTCCTCCTCCTCCCCTCCTCCTCCTCCCCTCCCCCTCTTCCCCCTACTCCTCCTCCTCCCCTCCTCCTCCTCTTCCCCCTACCCCTCCTGCTCCTCTTCTCTCAACTCAGATCCCAGCCATATCTCAGAGACGATTCCCTGTGCAGTTTTAACTACCAAGTAACCAGCGATTTTCTTCATTAATTTCCAGTGGCACTCCTAAGACAAAACTCCTTATTGACATAGCATTAACCCTCGCCTGGTTAAATATATACATCATCAACTCTGCCAGATTTTTTAACCTTATCAAAAACTGTCTTTATTACTTGTTCCAGCTCAGTTTATAAATTCATAATTTTTTTTTCTCGCTCTCTCTTCCCTTATTCTTCGTCCTCTTTGTCTCCTCTCCTCCACCTCTGTCTTGCTCTTCTTCCCATTATATACTCAGTCTTTTCATTTATGTCTTCCTTCACTTCTTCCTCTCTTCAATTTTCCCATACTTTTTTGTTCTAAACCCCCCCTCTCTCTCTCTTCCCTCTATTGAATTCCTCTCTTTACGTTCATCTGCCTCCTTCCCCCATTCCTCCCCCTATCAATTCCATTCGCTGTTCTCCTCTACTTCCTCCTTTACGCTCTTCTCCCTTCCTTCCTTTCCTCCTTCTATCAATTCCACTCCCTACCTCCTCCTTTACCCTCTTCTTCCTTCCTCCTTCCTTTCCTTATCTCCTCCTTCCTCGATGTGCATTTCTCCTCACCCACCTCTGTGATTAACGTGAAAGGAGTTTTATTCAAGTACATATTCCAAGAGTTTCCCATCATCAAGTGTAGCAACTCATCCCTTTCACCACACACACACACACACACACACACACACACACACACACAAGATGTACTCGTAGGATGGAAGGAAGTTGAAGAAAGGGGAAATTAGCAGAAAGGGGGAAAAGGAGGGAAGAAAATAAGGGGTCAGTGGTTAGGTTAGGCTAGCGAGAATCTCTACAGGTGAATCAGGTTCGAAATTCTACAAGATTCCTAGGTTGAAACTTTACCGTAACTAGCAATGTGAAAAACAAATCTTAACTTTGTTTTTTTTTTTTACGATAAGATAATGGACAATATAACACCGCGGGAAGACAATGATGAGATGTGTTTTCTTATTCACAGTCAACGGGAAGAATTTTATCGCACGCAAAGTCTAAAATTAAGTCAACTTTGATAGGACGAAACTCTTAAGACTTTGAGTATTTTTGTTTTAGTAGCGAGTCAAGTACAAGGCGTCTTAATGAACGTATCTTGGTGAAATTAAACACAACGAACGGTACTTAATAACCCTGGCTGTTAAAATACCTAAACACACACCACCACCACAACACCACCAAAACAACCACAACAACAACAACAGTGGCGGAGTGGTTATCGTACTAGTCTAACAGTCCACAGACCCCAGGTTCAAATCCCCATTGAAGAGGTGATCTGTGATTGTTATCTTGTGTGAGTCAGTACCAGTAGTGGAGATAGTAAACTCGTGGGGATAGTGAAGTAGTGGGGATAGTGTAGTAATGGGGATAGTGTAGTAGTGAAGATAGTCTATTAAGTTTGGTGACTATCAGACGAATGGTAGCCGCGTGATCGTGTTGACTAACTTCGTCTGGTGAAAAATAAAAAAATATGCAAATTGGCTACAGTCTCATGTTTACATAAATTGTTGACGTAAGTATTTTTTTTTTATCTTTTTCTGGTTCACTACAATCACTCTTCCTAACGAGGTTTATAGTACACACACACACACACACACACACACACACACACACACACACACACACACACACACACACACACACACAACACGGACAATGAAAAATAGCGAAAAGAAAATTTAAATGGAAACTAAAATGAAACTAATATGAAAATACCAAAACAAAGTGAATTCAAAGTCACGATAAATTCAAAACATCACATAATTACGAAAGTGGAGGAGGAAGTCAAAAGAGGAAGACAAATCACCAGGAACGCAGTAGTGATATGGGGAGAGACGGATGAGGGGGGGTGGGGGGGGTAGAGAGGAGGGGGGAAGGAAAAGATGGGGGGAGAGGATAGGGAGGGAGGGAGGGAAGAAGTAAGAGGGGAAGAGGGAGAGAGGAGGTGAAGGAGGGAAGGGGAAAAAGATAAAAGAGGGAACAGGAAGGGGGAAGGAAGAGGGGGAGGGTGGAGGTAAGAGTAGTAAAATTACCTCAGTCAGTCAGTCAGTCAGTCAGTCAAGTCAGGGCATTTACAGGACTGCCAACTCAAAGCAATTTACTGATTTCTGTCATAAATTAAGTGAGAGTTAAGAGTGAAGCCTTGAGCCTCTGTAACCTAAAAAGTTACTGAGTACTTTGCAACATAATACAGCATTACCTTATAAAACTCACCTGTAATGCAGTTTATCCTGAGTTACAGTACATACGTGACTGTAAAACATTATGTAGTATTAAATATCCCGGCTCGTACATACATGACCTGAATTCTGTATTTTGTAATAATATTTTACTTAAGGAGTGGTTTTGTTAATTAATAAATATCATTATTATAAAATATAGTGTAGGAGAGCAAAATTATACACCTGTAATAATTATGATACCTGGTAATGGGAGATAATAGTGTAGCTCGCGGGGCACTACAGCAGGGGGAGGGGGGAGGGGGGAGGGAGGGGGGAGGGAGGCACCAACATCACCTGCCCAAGTCGTGAATGTAATGAAGTGTCCAAGCCTTCACTTCCAAGCGTACACACACACACACACACACACACACACACGTCTGTATACCTCTACGCCCCCACCACCTATACTAAAGAAGATCCCTACACCCTCACTGCGCCTGCGCCTATTCCAACCCCACCTTCCCCCACCACCACCACCCCCACCTCCTCCATCCCACAACCTCCCACCATCTGACAGAACTTGTTGGAAGGGATCACGCTCCTACACGCTCCACCACACACACATACACACACACACACACACACACACACACACAGAAAAATGGCCCACTCTAAAATTAAATTAAGTTCTTAGACAAGCCCATTCAGCACTAAGGACCCGGAAAATTAGCATTAATTTTAGTCTGGCAGAGAGCTCAAAATCCCCCGCCAAGTGCTATCTGCGTAGAATTAGGGGAAGAGAATGATATTTGACGTTTGCGTGTGTAAGAGCGTTCACTAGAGAATTCCTGAGACCATGTGTACATACGCAGTCCTTGTATTTTACGTCCATGCGTATGTGAACTCGAGCATAAATACCTGGCGTAATTGGCTCTCTGTGTAAGGTTGTGAATTCATAAGTGTCTGAATGTTTGTTGGGGAGGACCCGAAGGACTACAGCAAGGCAAGGATTGAGGTTTAAGTGTGTGTGTGTGTGTGTGTGTGTGTGTGTGTGAGTGTGTTTGTTTACCTTCACTAGTCGTCTCAACACACATACCAATTCATAAGTCGGAAAACTATATTAAACTTATCATACCGTCACATACCTCTAAAATACATGACAAGAATACAAGAATACAATCAGGGGAAAATGTCAGAGTGTATTTGAGGGATAATTATTAACCTTTTATAACAATACCTGGAGTGACCGCGGGGTTAAAAATATTACAGCTACGTGAAGACATTTTAGACCATCAGTTTTTAGTGACTTTTTTTTTTTTCGTATTATTGAACGAGTTTTGAGAGTTTGTTCACTGAGGCGTAACTTTGACTTTGACGTGTGACCTAACCCAACCCCCCCCCCCCCCCACACACACACAGTCTAATCAAAATTTAATTAAAAACAGAAGGTTAATGGCGTTTACAAGGTGACGACCCCGGCATTATCTCCTCAGTTCACGCCGGCATAAAAGACATTGATTTCACTCGTTAACTCCCAATTAATTTTGTCCGTTCATAAATATAAACAACGAGGAAGGTACAAACGTGTGGTACAGGTAATACAGATATAGATAAAAGTACAGGGATATATCACACAGCTACAGGTATACCCACAAGTACACATACAGGTATATACAAAGCACAAATACAGGTAAGCAAATCAAGACAGGTAAAGATCTACACTCATTAAACACAGGTATACAACGCATAATAATACCAGCACTATTAAAACAAGAGTCAGGAATCACCACGGCACATCATCTTTTGTTTACCAATTAAAAAAATAGCAATCAATCACCTCCCAGTCACTCGTGTTAATGAAGAACTAACAGTAATTATAACCTTCAAGACATTCCTGGATACGAGAGACAAATGCCTTAGTCAAGTAAAGTAATATTCGGTGAAGCCTTGAAAACAGTAGGTCATTATTTACACGAATTTGTTATTTACATAATTAATGTAAATGTTATGAGAGCTGTGTTTGTAAGTTTCAGTATATAGCAAAAAAAATCCATGTATGTAAGTTAGATTAAATTTATGTAAATATTTAAGTTACAGTTTTAGAATAATTTTTTTTTTTTTGTATATTTATTTGTTTATATAAGTGATTTTGATTGTTTACCCACGGAGAAATTTTGTACATGTTATATTAATTTACAGAAAGCTACTTATAATTTACGTAATTTACAGAGAAATTTGATCAATTACACTCTATAAAAAAACACAATTAACTTCAACTTCATTTACACAAGTAATCATCTTCACAAACCCTTGTTTACAGAAAATCTCAAAACATATCACAAAACTTACACTAAACCGATCTGTAAAATACAACATTTATACAAACATTCAAAACATTAAAAAATTTACATAAATGCTCCCTGTAAATTACCCTTGTACCGCATAATCAGGGTTGAGAATTCCAGTAGTACGCCACCACAACATAACAAAAACCATGTGTGTAAATGAAAACCTAAACCTTCTGTTCGGTTTAAGTTAATAAACAAATAAATTAACTATAAAAACCACAAATTCCTTCTATTTACATAAAAGAAATTTAACTTCCAACTTCTCAAAACTGTTCACAAAATCTTAAAAAAAAATAAAATACAAAAAAAAAAAAATCACGTCTTAAACCGCGACGGGAAACAAATAAAAAGGAAAAAATTACTGTTTCCCCTCACGAATGTACAGTTTCCTCACCCCTAATTATTATGTTTTTCCCTGCTCCCTCCCTCCCCGGGACCACACACTTACTCGAAATATTCTTGGGGATTATTTATTTCCCTAGACTACCCCCCCCCCCCATTTACTTTATTTCCCATTATTTCCCTACACTACCACCATTTACATTATTTCCCTATACTATGACCATCTACATTATTTCCCCTGGATTAACTTTCAATGAACACTTTATTTCCCAAACTTTATTCCCATATGCATATTTTTCCCGGGGAAGGGGGGGGGGGGGATTATTTATTTCCCCGAGTAATATATGAGATTAAATCCAGCGCTATTTTACTCTATGATTTGTTTACACGCTAACACCATACACAGAGGGGCGTTGCTCAGGTCAGGTCATTACAGAGCTATACAACTCATTAGCCGCTGGCATTCACCGTGATTATGTTAATGATCCCGGAATGTTCTGGGAGGGAAGGGAAGGGAAAGGAGGAGGGGTATAGAGACTGGTGGAAAGGGGTGAAGGGAAGGTTGGAGTAACTGATGGAAGAGGGAAGATTGGAGGAGAAGAAGAAGAACAGAGGAAAGAGGAAGAATAGAGATCACACAGGAGGAAGAAGAGAGCACACACACACACACACACACACACACACACACACACACAGGCTAGGATCTTGCGTCTTCCCCACAGTTTAACATTCATCCCCACACGCTCACTACGCTAACGTGTGCCTTTAAAAGATCCTTAGAATGGCGGCTCATTTTTAAAAGGATTAGTGAATAGGACTAATGAAGGAAATTCCTCAGGTCGCCAACACATAGCGTCTGAGGGTCTGTAAAAAGTGACGGTATGATCCTTGACACTGATACCTGGATGATGATGATGATGGTGATGATGATGATGATGATGATGATGATGATGATTGATGTATGGTGATGATGGTGATGATTGATGATTGATGTATGATGATGATGATATATCCAACTTTCCCAACCAGAGGGCTATCGTGGCGTGATGTACTGGCTCAATCATCTCTCCAGTATCCTGATCGTCTTTTACAAATAATCAAAAACTCTTCTTTATAAAACTGTGAAAACTTATAAGTGAAAGAACAGAAGTAAGTCAATGAAGGCAAGAATTTTATCTTCTATATACACAATAGGAATAAACTATTTCGTTTCATAGTGTCAAATAGTACAATGGTTCAAACTTAACACGATTCTTCTAACCACGACAGTTTCTTTACCCACATATCGAGGTTAGGTTAGGTTAGGTTAGGTTAGGATAGGTTAGGTTAGGTTAATGTAAGCGACCTCTGGAAACACTAAGGTTACTCACAGTCTACTGAAGGTGGCGATGACGATGGTCTCCACGTACCTGAAGGAGAAAAATAAACACAAATTACATGAATAATAATAATAATAATAATAATAATAATAATAATAATAATAAGACAGTAAGAACAACAAAAACAACAATAATAACAACAACAACAATAATAATAATAATAATAATAATAATAATAATAATAATAATAATAATAATAATAATCAACACCCCCCCCCCCCCAACACCTCATCCATTAAGGGACCTCCACTAACAAGGTCACTTACAGAAGACGAGGCGAGACCAATCACACGTGTAGTTGACTGGACGACACCTGACCACTAGAACTGGAAATATTTAGCACGGCTTGGCAAGACTCCTGACGGATGAGGGCGCGATTCAATCCACCTGATGGATGGTTACATGGCTCTTCTGATGCAGTGCATGAATATATTGAACACGTGATGGATGACTCCCTCCCCCAAACACCTCAAAATCAGAGGAGATATTTGATAATAGTGAATGGGAAGACATCAATCTTTTCGAGACACTGTGATGGATGGCTGACTCTGCCTTCTTCAGGATGGACAGCGAATGTATTATTATTAGTATTACCTCCCAGAGTCTCACTACTGTAGGTGAAGAGACGCTACTGTAGGTGAGGAGACACTACTGACGGTGAGGAGACACTAGGAGACATTGCTGTAGGTGAGGAGACACTAGGAGACACTGCTGTGGGTTTAGGAAGCACTAAGAGACGCTACTGAAGGCTAGGTGACACTAAGAGACACTATTGTAGGCGAGGAGATACTAGGAGACACTACTACAGTATAGGTGAGGAGACACTACTGTAGGCTAGGAGACACTAGGAGACATTTCTTAATACTGTACTTATATTCTGGTCACAATCGACTGTTAATAATAATGATTGTAACTGTCCCTTTAAAGTAGCTGTAACTGTCCCTTTAAAAACTACCGACTGTCCGTTTAAAGTAACTGTCCGTTTAAAGTAACTGTCCGTTTAAAAACATATGAGCGTCCATTTTTAGTACGTACCTGCGCCTTACCTATATTACCTTCACATACGAGTAATTACATAACCAAATAATTAATTACTTTGTCTTTAAAAGTAATTAGTGAGTAAGAGAACACAAACACACACCTTCACCTGTGGGGTTACCTGTGGCTCAACCAACATCCATGGGGCTTACTATGGTGGTGGTGGTGGTAGTGGTGGTAGTAGTGATAGTAGTGGTCTTGGTGGTGGTGTTGGTGATAGTGATGATAGTAATAGTAGTAGTGATGCCCCACCCTACCACCCCCCCCCCCTTTAAGAATAGAGTACTCAACATCTACCACACATGTAAACAAGACTCACCTTAGAGCATAATTAAAGTCTTGATATACCTGTACAATAAGGAACAATAACCTCCATTTATATATATAAGACAATACAACCTCCACATTAACTTACTATAAGCCCAAATATGGTCGGCCTATTATATGTTATACCTTATAGGCTCTAGTTAGTATAGGAATGATTGAAGATTATGAAACAGCAACATCTTTGAGACGCTTGGTTGAGGGACAATAGAGAGCCAGAGAATTAATGACCCCTTCTCCTACTTCTTTCCTGTCGTTTATGTTGTGTTATTTCCTGGTTATTTTCCTTCCTTCCGACCGTCGTTTTTGCCCATGATACACACACACATGAAGACATCATCCTTACACACACACTTATAAACACACATACAGACATCATCTACACGTACATAAATCATCAACACACACACAGGTTGAAGGGTTGAAGTGCCTTAAGGGACCTGCTGCAGTAACTACACTCCTCCCCTACACAGGAATCACTCCCACATGAACCACAGGCACACGACCCAAGCACCTCAGTCCCTCCCTACCAGGTGGAACTTATGTTTACAAATTACCTTAAACATCAGTGGAAACGCCCAAGACATTATTAATTTATTTGTTCTATATACAAGACACACCCACACACACACACACACACACACACACACACACAACGTCTCTAGAATATACTTTAATGTGTGTAGTCGAAGGTTATAAACAATATTAGTGGAAGTCAACACTTAAAACTAGTAAACAATGTGTATTTGCTCGACACAGTGCTAACAAAGTACTTGGGTTCATACAAAGGAGTGATAATTACAAGACTAACGAGGTTATCCTAAAACTATATCTTGCGCGTATGAGACCTCACTTGGATTACGCAGTTCAGTTCTGGTCACCGTACTACAGAATGGTTATAGAATCCTTAGAAAGAATTCAGAGGAGGATGACGAAATTAATCTCGGGCATTAGAAACCTTGAGTACAGAGACAGGTTAAAGCATCTTAATTTGTACTCCTTCGAGAGACGTAGAGTGAGGGGCGATATGATCGAGGTGTATAAATGGAAGTGGGGGGTTAAACAAAGGTACTCAAAATATCCAACCAGGAGCGAACTCGTAGCGATGGTATTAAATTAGAAAATTTTGATTTTGGCGCGAGATAGGTAAACATTGGTTTGGAAACAGAGTTGTGGATGAATGGAACAAGTTACCAAACATTATCGTTAACTCCAATTCGCTGGATAGCTTCAAACATAGGTTGGGTGGATATATGAGCATTGAGCAATAGGGGCTGGGTGTAAACGGGATTGCCCAGTATGGGCCAATAGGGCCGCTGTAGTTTCTTCCATTCTTATGTTCTTAAGCCTCTGCTACTCTTAACCACCCCGTAAACAGATTAACCAAAGAAATATTCAACTTAAACCATAAAACATTCCTGTCCCGATAACACAGCTTATACAGTTAATAAATCAGTCAATATGTACACCTACTATAGCATAACTTGTGTAAGCAATCCTCTCCTTCCTACAACACTGCCATACAATTATTCAACTCATGCCTCAAAACATTCCCATCCCTTCATTCTATTTATCGTAGCTCCCCGTTATTTGAAATCCTTTCCTGCCCGCCTAATTCCTCCTGCCAAAAACCTCCATCTGCTGAAATTGGATGCATATGCACATTCATCACCCAGCTGGAATGGTAATTTAATCTTTTTTTGAAGAGCGACCCAACCCCCCTGCCTGCGATATTGTCACAGCTGAACTTGTGATGTAGGGGAGGTAGAGCGTTTGTGTTCCTGCTCTACACACTAACATACACAGCCGTTGTCACCCCGACATATATGATAGACAAAGCCATGTGATGCTCGCACACACAGCTCACGAGGGGTAGGGCGACAGGCGGACGTCACAGCAGGTGGAGGCGCTGGCCGGGATATGCAGATCACCGTATAATTTATACAATACGATGGCACCCGAGCTGGCAGCGGCGGCGGCCATGACGTCATACCATTATACTCCATTTTATGCATTATCTCTTATTCTCTACCTTAAAATTATATATTAAAAAAGAATAATACATCCCCAAGTTCCTCTACACGGAAGACTTGCGATGCCGGAAGAAAACGAGAGACAGAGAGAGGAGAAAACGAGACAAGGCGGGAGAACAAGAGAAGTCCAACAGTGGGGAAAAATTTAATGGAGGGGAAACTGATTTGAAGATCCGGAGCACTAATTCAAAAACCGCCCAAAATTACGCAGGAAAAAGAAAACTGATAATTGAAAAGCCGCTGGTCAGGAGAGGGGGAGGGAGGGGCCGTGTTTTGTGTCGGGGAGTGATGACCTCTTGTGACCAGTGGCAGCGTTGGCACGTAGAGGAAGATGAAGAAAGGCGAAGGAAAATAGCGTGAGAGGGAGGAGACAGAGATAGACGAAGGGTGAAATAAATCAGGGTGTAGAAAAATAACACTAGGGGTGGGAATATAAAACCGAAAGTGAGAAAATAAAAGAGGGTATGGGGAAAAACAGAGGGCGTGGGAATATAAAAGGGAGCGAGAGAAAACAAAAGGGAGCGTGGGAAAACAACAGAGGGCGTGGGAATATAAAAGGGAGCGTGAGAAAACCAAAGGGAGCGTGGGAAAACAACAGAGGGCGTGGGAATATAGGGAATTTGAAAATGGAAGAGAGACAAACTGAAAGACTAAAGCATAAGAAGAAGAAAAAATAAATACAATAAAAAGGAGAAAGTAAAATGCGAAAAGACAAAGAGATGTAAGAAAGGGAGGAGTAGACAAGACAAGGAAAGAGAAGGAACAGACGAGGAAGAAAAAATTGGAGGAGGAGAAGAAGAGTAAGTCAACTGTGAACAATGGTGAGCTATTTCAGAGGATAAAATTCTCAGTGAGGTACAATGGAGAGAAGAGGGAACGTTGAAAAAAGTCGAATATGAGACAATGAAGAAGAAAGAGGAGGCAGAGAAGGAGAAGAAGAAGAGGAGGAGGAGGAGGAGGAGGAGGAAAACGCGGTAGGCAGAGAGGCAAGTAGGCAGGCAAGCAGGCAAGCAACTGTCAACTCACGTATTCACGGAGAGATTAAAAGCATTTTTTTTATTCGTTTTTCTTGTGTTTTATGACAATCGCCTAAGAAACTGTACAGAAAAGTCGATTAAACACACACACACACACACACACACACACACACACACACACACACACACGTCCCAACACAGGTCATTAATAAACGCTAATTATTATCAGTTCCCGGGAAAAAAAATTTAACGCCTGTGTAAGACGAGGCAGTACCCAAGTCCACTATATACTCTGACCAATCACACGAAGACCAACATACACTCTGACCAATCACACGACGCCTGATATACACTCTGACCAATCACACGACGCCCGATATACACTCTGACCAATCACACGACGCCCGATATACACTCTGACCAATCACATGAGTCTGGGGATGTGCAGACTGACAGCTCCGAGGGGAAAACTGAGAGAATACAAATGAAGTGAGACATGGAATAGGAAAGAGGGAGATAACGTAGAGAATTGAATGATAAAAAGATGATAGAATGAAAAAATGCAGGAAATTTAAAAAACATATATAGGGACGAAATGCAAAATGAAAAGGAGATAATAATAATAATAATAATAATAATAATATAATAAAATAACAAGTAATAAAAACGTAGAATAAAAAGTACAATTAACAGAAAATGAAAAGAAAAAAGAAACAACAGTGAACAAGAGACGGAATGAAGTGAACACGAAACAAAATGAAAGAGAAACTGAGGCGGAGACAAGAGAACAAAGTGAATAACTAGACAGAACAGAGAACTAACAGAGGACGGAGAGACGATACAGAAAGAGAAAAAAAGGAGAGAAGAGAATTGAAGGAGAAAAAAGGAGAGAGAGAAACAATGATAAAAACATATAGAGAAACACAGAGATAAGAAGAACAAAGAAGAAATAAACACAGAAAAATGAAGACGAACGAAGGAATGAGACAGAAAATGTGAGAAAGAGAATGGGAAAGGAATAATAATAATAATAATAATAATAATAATAATAATTAATAATAATCATACCTTACATAACATACACACAGTAAACAAAAACATACATAACCTTTAACCTTTGACCTTCTAACCTTATCCTCTGGCCACAGCAGCATCTACATAACCTTTCTTCAGGGGAATAAAACACGTTTGGTAAGTCACCTGACATTACCCAGAACATATGTCCAGAAAAGTGAGCTTCAAAAACACTACAGCCAGACGGAGATAGATGGAGATAGATGGATAGACAGACGGGGATAGATGGAGAGATAGACGGATATTGGTGAATAGACAGACGGGGATAGATGGATAGATAGACGGATATATATAGACAGAGACATAAATGGACAGAGAGTAAATATCCTCCTTCATAATACAAGAATAATACAGTATTACAAAGAGGTTAATAATACAGTGGACACTCACACACACAACTAGACCCTGCCGTCACACACACACACACACACAACTAGACCCTGCCATCACTCACACACACACAATTAGACCCTGCCGTCACTCACACACACACAATTAGACCCTGCCGTCACTCACACACACACAACTAGACCCTGCCGTCACTCACACACACAACTAGACCCTGCCGTCACTCACACACACACAACTAGACCCTGCCGTCACTCACACACACAATTAGACCCTGCCGTCACTCACACACACACAACTAGACCCTGCCGTTA